>LOJH01001458.1:34199-48655 GCA_001685095.1 Ellobius talpinus
GCTAGTTCCAGGACAGGCTCCAAAGCTACAGAGAAACCCTGTCTAAAAAAAAAACCACCAATAAATAACATTTATTTACTTCTCATGGTTCAGGAGACTGGGAGGTGTAAGAACAAACCACCTACAGTTTCACTGTATGATTAAGAGTCCTCTTACTAGTTCATTGATGGCCAGTTTCTTGTTGGATCCTTCCATGGTGGAAGGGTGAGGGGTTGTCTGGGTCTCTCCTAAGAACATGAATTCCACTTATGGGCCAACCATCTCCAAGGGCCCCACACCCAAACACATTGCATTAGCGGTGAGAGTTTCAGTGTGTGAATCTAAGGTAGGAGGCAAATCATCATTGACAACACAGCTCAAGTCTTTTGAAAATAGCTTACATCTTTTCTCAAGCCTTAATATAGGCATTAAATGAGGACCATGAAGGAGAAGGCCAAGTAGCACCTACAGAGGCTTACCAAGCGTTCTGACACACTCCCAGACTGCCCTTTATTCAATCCTGCCACCAACAAGGAATCTGATGGGGTGAACATGGGTTCCCTGCCTGCCATCAGAAAGTACTGGCCGTGGTGGTAAGTGTGCATCCATGAGACAGCTGTTAAAATGATTGAGTCACTCTGCACACCAAGTCTCTGGGCACAGCCTTTGACAAGGATACAGCTAGCACCAGCCCATCTGCAGAATGTTGAATCACTGCCTGGTGAGGAACAGATTACAGTCTCTTTCCCAGGTCAGGGCATGACCCTGGAGGAAGAATATTCCTGCGGTTCTTAGGAATTTAAATTTGCTGATAGTTTCAACTCCAGGGGACTGTTCCCACAAACAGTACTTTCAACCCCTTGGGAAGTTACCAATTTTTTAAAATTATGTGGTTTGTTTCCAAGAGAATCCAGGATCCGCTGTCAGGTCTTATTGTGAAAAGCCCAGGCTGATACTTTGCAAGAGATCATTTATGGAGGAATTTCTCATTGCCTAGCCTTCTATCATGACCCTACTGAGCTATGCCCGGAAATGCAAAGTCATACTGCGAGAGCCTCTCTGAACCCCGCATATACAGTCTATTGGCCACTGCCCTAGAAATAGAAGACATTGGTTTGATGGCTTACATCTAAACCATATATCCAGTACCATAGCCACATAGCCATGTCAACTAGTCACAGACAACTAAGTTTAAACTTTAATTTTTTAAATTGTAAATTTCCCTTCAGGTCATCCATCACACTAGTGCGTGTGAGAATGGTGGCTCCAAGCATGCACAGCGCGACTATAAAATGGCTCCTCCTGCTCAGACTGCCAATTACTTGCTTTTTAAGCACTTTAATGTGCCAGGTCTCTTCTAGCAGAAATATAGAATCTATGCCAACTCTATAATAAGCAAAACCCATGGTCTCATGTACTGATGGTTAGGGACTATCAAGGGCCCGTCTCTCTCTAACAGGAAAAAGCTCTGTCTACACCAGCAGTTCCCAAGTGTGGCTGTGACTAAGTCTCTAGGGACCCTTGAGAAGCTGGAGCTTCTGGTTCAGCAGCTCTGGATGTGGCCTGTGGTTCTGCTTGACCTGCAGAGCACACCTTGAATCGGGATGTGGGTGGGGAGGGGGGAGGAGGTTCCAGCTTGTGACTTGTGAAGTAGGAGCTATTGTCTCCTAAAGGAGTCAGCCCAGGAACTTCAGGTGGGAGGAGAGAATCTGAAGGAGTTGTTGTACTGGTTCAGCACCAGAGGAAGATGACCAATGCCACTTCTTCCCTGTGGGAGTGAGATTGCCAAGCAAGCTGAAGGCTGTGCTCTGGAGCCACACAACTACATTGGATTCTTGACACCATCACTTGCCAGATATGAGGCCGAGACAACTGATAACTAGACCTTGGTCTCCCTGTCTTGGAAATAGAAATAGTCCTAGCATACTTCACAGAGCTGCTTTAAGGACTCAGCCCATTGGCAAGCAGATGTAAAATGCTTAAAATGCTTAGTACACGACAAACACTGTCTAGTGGCCAAAGCAATGAGCAAAGGCAGCATGCTGTTTCCGAGCAAGCTGAATGGGTTTATTCTGGTTTGATTCATGCACTTAAAACCAGTATATCACACAACTCCAATCAATATCCAATCCAATATCATCCAACCTCTCCTTTGCATATTGAAGAAGAAACAGAGATGGGGAGCTAGTTTCTTAGACTAAGGGTTGGATCCATGAGGTATCCTAGGTAACAGGAAAAGTACGAAAAAGATAGAGTTGAAAGTTGGCTCCGTACCTGATGGGAGTGGTCCAGGGAGGCCCCATCAGTGGTGGGAATAGATTTCCTATAGACAGCACTCACTTGCCTGGCACTTTGGTGAGCCTTGCCAGAGACATGGCCTCTTCACCTGCCTCTTTTCAGGAACTCTTCACCACCTTGTGCCACTGGTATATAAAAGCATACATGTGCGACTTGTGTGGGTTTTGTGGTATCTGTCACTACCACCTGACATGGTTCTCCTTGACGTATGGTGTCAACACAGATTTATCAGGGAGAATATGACGGTGGCTTTTGTTTGAAACTAATCATTTTTTTCAAACCTTCTCTTCCAACCCCAAAGCAAAGAGCCCAGCCAGCAGCGGGTAAAACGATGGGGCTTCTCTTTTGACGAGATACTGAAGGACCAAGTGGGGCGGGACCAGTTCCTTCGATTCCTGGAGTCGGAATTCAGTTCAGAAAATCTCAGGTAACTCAAACGTTTGAATTGCATACTCGTGTGTGTGTGTGTGTGTGTAAATTTGCATAATTGGGCTCTCCACCTCCCTCTCTCAATAAAACATCACTTGGGGTTCAAATCCAAGTGAGAGCTTATCTAGCTCAGGTTGGGATGGAGGCTTTTGATGGGGTTAAATAGTCAAATGGCTTTGATAGCACCATTCAAGTAAAACTATGGAAGTGTGGAATTTCAGAGTGAGGGGCAGCTCAGAGCACCCCTTCTCCAAAATGTCGGCCCTAGATGTTCATGGCCCCTTCAAGGTTAAACAGAAAGGAGGACATCAATGGGCTCAACTCAGAACTTTAGCAAGCCAAGTCCGTGATGTATAGAGATGTGACTATACAAGCTAATAAAAGCACATGCTTACCCCTTGAAAAGAATTCTGTCCCTTCCATGCGGTGACTCCGTGGATCAGCTGATGTCACTGAGAATACCTGATTGTTTCTGTAGGCCCATAACTAATACCTTATAATGGAAATGAACAAATAATTATATTTAGCAGGAGAAAAAAGAAAACGTTCATAAAAATGAGATCTGATGTGGAAGAGCAGGGTAAGTGAAAAGCAAGGAAGTTCTTGGTCACAGAAAATGAGAAACTGAGGCATTATTCAGTCCTCTGCTGTGTCAGATACGGAGCCAGGTGACTCGTGGGAATATGATCAGGTGTGTCACTAGGTGAGGCCCCTCGGCGATTGTCTTGTGCAGGGAGGGTCCTTACAAGAATGGAACCAACAGGATGAATGTAGGTATTAAAGGCGGATTATTAGACTAGCTTTCAGGATGTGGTCTGGGTGGTCCACCAATGGCTCTCACACACTGGAGAGGCTGAGAATCAGTAGTTACTCAGTCCGTGAGACCGGATGTCCCAGTTTGGCACTGAGGGACTGGAGGATTCCTGGAAAGCTGCTGGTCTTGGGTCTACATCAGAATCCTAAGGAAATTAATTTTAATATGGGTGAAGGAATGCCACGGCAACAGAATAGATGTGCTTGTCAACAAGAGTGAGGGCAAGCATGCAGGCATCAAAGTCTCCCTTCGTCCCCTTATCTGGGCTGCCACCAGAAGGTGCCACCCACATTTAGGGTGCATCTTCCCTCACTTCAAATAATTTGAATAAGAAAATGCCTCACAGAAGTGCCTAGTGGCTTTTGTTTTGATTCCACGTGCAATTATATTGACACCCAAGATTAGTGGTCTTGGTCAACTGGTGACTTATCCACAGCTGAGACCCACCACCGCCACTACTTCAACCTCACCCTTATTAACATCGGGTTCTCCTTTACATAGTAAGTTAATTTCCATGTCCAAATGCTTCCTTCTGAAATACCTTTATTACTTTTTGAATTTTTAAAATTAAATCTGAGCATGTGCTGTTGGCAAAGGCTGTGTTCTCTTATATTAATGGGTAAAATCCGTGTCACCAATCGGGTGATATCTATGGCAAACCTGTGCTATAGCAAGTCTCACCAGGGTCTACTAAGGGATGCAAGACATTCGAGATATGTGATTTCTCCCTAGAAACAACCTTGTAGGTTCTGGGAAAATGCATAAGAAATTATAAGTTATTGATTATATACAAATAACTGTAGTCTCTAAAGCCATTTTGGAAGTATTCAAAGGAGGGAGGAATGGATGTCAGAGAAAGTAGACAAATCATAAGCTTGACTTTCAAGAATTCACAAGATGCCAAGAAAAGGGAGTATGTTCTGAGGTGGGACAGTGAATTAGCCATGGGGTGGCTGTTAGGCAGAATGTTTCTGTCTCAGTGATTTATTCTGGCCCCTGATTACAGAGATTTCAATGGACAGTAGTGGAGAGTGTGAGACAGAGCAGACACGTGGGTGGCCAGGAAGCAGAGAGAGAAGCTGCACTGTAGACATCTCCCCTCCCCCGGCTGCTTTCTATCATCACATCCGTGCCCCTAGCCAATGGGGGGGGCAGTTGCTGCCCACATCCAGGCTGCATCTTCCCCAAGTTAATCCTCTCTGGAAATGCATTCGACAGATACCCCCAGATCCTGACTAATATCCCAGACCCTTCCCAAGACAACCAAGTAGAAAGTCAAAAATCAAGATTAACTCTCACCAAGCGATGATATGACTATCCCAGGCCATAGAGTCCTGGGATGACATAGGTACCAATGGTGTGTCCTTTCCGATCAGACCTGTGCCTACTATGAACCAGGTGAGGTGATCTCACTTTCAGGTTATGGCCCAATAGTTCTTTCACAATACTTCTTAGAATATTCTAACCACAGCTCAGGGGTTTGCTTTGATTCCTGACCAGGCATTTGTAACAGAAGCCATGACTTCCAATCCTCTTCACTAGGGTAACACCGAGGCCAGCCTCCCCAGACTATGTAAGAAGCAGGCTGGACAGTCCCAGCTGATCTCTCTGTGTCATCAGCCCAGACTCTGTCTCCCGCTGGGTCTCCAAAGGTCTTTCTTACCCCTCCAATCCCCATTGCATTTGGGCACCAATGTGGAAAGATATGGGCTGGGTCCTTTGCTGGTTCCTCAGCCCACAAGTAGACTTAAGAGCCCTCTGCTACCTAAAATATTCCAGACAGTAAGACGAGTGACATTAGGCGCCTGCTCATTGCGAAGGCCCCAGGGGCATCTACATTAGCAGCTCCTTGCCCCATCTGGGGGCTCTACCGTCAAAAGCCACAGTGTAGCCAAGGGCCACTTTTGCAATCAGACTAAATTCGGGACCTATTCAGAGTCCCGAGTGCACGGAGAAGCATGTCCCTGGCAGGTGCTCCCTCCTGCCATTTCCATGTGTGCCTCTGCCAGCAGCTCACCTGGTGCCAGGAGGGCTGCATTTAATCTTGGGTGAAAGAATGTGCATGCACACGTGTGAATACGCCAGCCCCCAGCATGCATGCATAAATCCGGACTTAAAGAAGGTCCCCTCTGATCCATGACAGGAAGGAGGATAAAGGAAATAGAACAGCAGAGAGAGAAGGTACAGCCCAGGAGCTTCTGAAATCCTCTCCGGAGGCCCCGGTTCCATACTGATGATATTCAGCATAATTGGACACAGGGAGGAAAATTCAGCTCTAAGTCATGCAACTGCAAGACCCTTTGGTCCCTTATCACAAAATAGCTGCTTTCCCTGCCCTCTGTTCATTCCTTCAGCCACAGACCATAGCTAAGCCCTCTGACCCAGGTCCCAAGGGCTCAGGGTTAATCTGACTCTGCCCCTTCTCCATAGTAGCCATGCATGGCTGGCCAGGTATATGCCTGTCATAGTCCGTGCGCATGGTGGCTCCTAGGAGCTGAGGAAGATGCACAGCGTGAGGCTCCTGGTCATTTGTTGCATTGGTCCTTGCTGGGTTGTCCCTTGTCCTCAGCATTGGTCATGAGCTCCGGCTCTGGAATCAAAGCAGAAGGGAAGGGAAAGGCTGGGGGTATTGCAAAATGCCATTCTGCTCCTGTCTTCTGGGATCTCTCGAGTCTCTCTAGTAGAAGGAACGTTTCATTCAGACTAACCAGGCACAGCACATGGAACGCCAGCAAAGCAGCCAATTGATGGAATTTACATCAGAGCTTCAGAATAAGGAAGAGAGGGCCCCAAAGTGCCACCTAGACCTTTCCAGGAAAGTGTGTGTGTGTGTGTGTGTGTGTGTGTGTGTGTGTGTGTGTGTGGTGTATTTACGTGTTCATACAGATGTGTGAATGCATACATGTGTATTCCCATGGGCGTGAGTGAGCAAGTATGCAGAAGCCAGAGATAGACACCACATGTCTTTCTTAAGCACTCTCCACTTTGTTTGTCTGAACGTGTAGCTCATTGATTTGGTAGACTGGCTGGCCAGCAAACCCCGGGATCCTCCTGTCTCTGCATCCCCAGCATTAGGAGTACCTGTGTATACACTGTCACACCTGGCCATTCCTGGGTGCTGGGGATTTGAACTCAGGTCCCCATGCTCATGCAGCAGGCTCCTTACTCAGCCCCACTTCAGGTCATTTTTGCCTAGGTGAGTCTGTGAGATGACTGAGGGCTGTCATCTCCAGGGACACGAGAGGGGACAGGTCCAACAAGGCATGCTTTGCTGTGACAGCCTACATCGGATCGGAGGCTGCTCACCTCTTGTTCTAACCAGTTCTAATCACCCAAAGTGAGCCCAAGCCCGAGCTGCCTAAGGAGGGTGTGGGGCATTGAAGCATCACAGTCCCAAAGCAAGCACTACGGAGCTGACTTTATCCTTTTTCTTAGTTTGTGAATTTTCCCCCAAATGGGGACAGTGCCCTTTGCCTAAACCTGTGTCCTCCCTGGCTTGACACCTTCTGCCGTACAGCAGGGCATGAGTTAAAAATCAAAGCTGGCAACAGAGAGCATCCCCCTACATTTTTTATGAGCTGTAACATCTCCTGAGAGAGCAGAGTTGTTCCTCGAACCTGCAGATTGATGACCCTACTTCTATACGGTGTCAGCTGAAGGGAGAAGCAATTAAAAGCAAGCACAGGGGCCTGCCAGGTTTTGCCTCAAGAGTTCTGGCTCCAGCTTTAGCTTCAGTAGTTGCCCCCCACGCCCTGGGAACGCCCCGGAAGTTTCATGAGGCCCTGAGCATCACCGCCAGCACAGACGGTACAAAAATCTAGTTTTGTCCATTGTTCTGAGTCACCCAATGGCCAGCAGAGGGCACAGCAACACTTTCTTCTGCCAAGGAGTTCACTTTGCTCTGGGAACCAGCCCAGAGCTTGTTTTGAACATTCTGGTTCGTGAAAAGACAGGCGAGGCCTTAAGTGCAGAGCTGTAAAGACCTCCTGGTGGCACGGGAAACGGTCGATGGCTCATGGTTTCTCCTGTGCTAATCAGTCTGGAGGAGAAAACCCCATTGCTTGTCAGCATCCAGGGAGAAGGAGGCAAGCAAAGCATCTCTGGACCACCACCCCCCAGTCCCGTGGGCCCCAAATGCTTCATCCTAGTGCAGGGCACCCTCACTCAAGGCCAGTTTCTCCTCTGCATTCTTTTCTAAGTCGTTAGCGCAGATCAAATGCCAGCACAGGGCTGCCTCTCACTGTTCTGACAATTGGCAGTGTCAGGAAGAGGCAGCCCAGGTGGTCTCTGCATACTCTGGAGCCACTGTGCCCTGACAGTCTCTAAGGCTCCCTGCTTTCAGCCGAAGGCTTAGTGCAGGATGGTTGCCTTTGATGCAGCTGCTGGCATTTGAGGCCTAACTGCTTCCTGGAAGGAACGGTACCTGTAGGCTTTTGATAAGAGCGGCCATTTCTCTGTCCTCAATGGGTCACCCATCCACAAGAGGATATGCAGAGAGCTTTTTGTGGCTCTTTTGGTGACAGTGGGGATGGGAGAGTTGGCCTGAGCTCCCAGTTCAGCTCAGACCATTGGAGCGGGAAGACGGGCACACACAGATGACAGCCTATTCTGAATTTCAAATCGCCACAAAGGTTCCTCCAAGCCAAGATGGTAAATACACCTGAGATGTCAGGATGCTGTTGTGACAGTATTTTTGCTGTCACCTAGGAGGGACGAGGTAGGTCATCTCCAAGGCAGACAGAAAGCCAGGCTGAGTCCACTGTACACAGGAAGAGAAAGCCGTCGAGGGAATGTCACTCTCGCACACTCTGTGCCCTCTCCTCCCCTCCCCCCTCTTCTCTCCTCCCTACCTCACTTCCCCTTCTCCCATGACATGCCCGCTGTTTTTCCTTGTGCTTTTAAAACAAAAAATTCTCAGCTTTAATTGAAGGAAGAAACCTTTTGTTTTTGTTTTGCTTGGTTTTGATGTAAAGATGTATTCAGTTTGATTCTGAAATTTGCTGACATCCACTCTGCTCCTGTGCACTCAGATTAAGGATGTACAGTGCAGTGCCCCTTGGGTCATTCTGTAAAGGGATCCTGAAGCTCCCTGGAAGCACAGGGAGCCTGCAGAGATTAGACACTTCAGATATCCTGGGGCTTTCCCATGCCTTTCTCCCTGGCTCCCATATAGCAGACTAGACTAGCAAGGGACAGAGATGGCAGAATGTGACTTCGCAGGTCACACTGATGGAGGAGGCAGAAAAAAAAGAAAGACAGATAGACAGACAGAAAGAAAGAAAGAAAACATTACCGGCTTACAATCTAGGTGTGTGAGAAGTCACTGAGGCCCCACAGGTGACCCCGAAGGCTGTCCGTAGCCAGCACCTTGACCCAGAGACTCTACCTTGGCCCAGTAAGTACCATAAAGCTCTGTGGACTCATCTCCCTGGAGGCCAGAGGGACATGAGCTCCAAGGAGGGCGGGCATTGAGAGGTGGAGAGTGATAAGGAACGTTAGCAAGAGGCCTGGCAGCATCTTCCCAGACAACCGCTGGACCGCTGGAGAAAGTTGAAATTCTAAACGCTTGATTTGGGACCTGTTGACTGGCCCGCCAACAGTGTGGACTGTTCCTTAGTCCACACCCAGGGGGGTTAAGTCTGGCTGGGAAATGGTTCAGGATTTTGCTGCACCCCCCCTTCACTCACTTTGTACCCATTTCCCAGCTGATGAAAGACTACCTGGAAAGGTACAATTCCAGACAGCAACACAACCAGGCTGAGAACAGAACCGAATTCCCTGTTCTCAAGACAGAGGGATGGTCTCATCTTCGCTTCCCTCTTTGATCTTCAGGTTCAAGGAGAAGCGGTTTCTTTCGTTCTAGGGCTAGCTACATAGAGAAGTACTGTCTCTAAAAGAAGAAAGACCCAGAGATTATTAGATGAGCTCGACGATCTAAAAACAAGCACGCGATCCCAAATGTTCCTTGTGGAAATGGGGCTGCAGTACTTCAGTCTGCCGCTGAGTGGCGCTTTTGGGCCACACATTTGACTTCAATACCATTTCCCCGAGCAGCAGGAAAACGAGCTAACCCTTAAAAATAATACTAGTAACAAAAAACAAGTACATCTTACTCTGAATTAAATTCTAAGGCAGATTGAATGTACTTTCCACCTTTTGGTTCATCTATGTTCATCCTCTCCATTCGTTGACAAAGTATGTGTTTTATTATTACTTGTGGCTGTGCAACCCATAAAACATGGAGCCTGCAGTACCTCACTGGGGACACTGGCCTGGCCCCTTTTCTGGGAAGAATGAGCTACCCAGCGCTGGGTCCCTGTGACAGGATGCCCTGGGATCATTCTCAGGGCCTGGGAGCTGCTTTGGCTTTGGCAACTGCCGATCTCTGCAGAACAGCGCTCATAAGGGGCTTGTCATTAGCTGCTTCCAGACAGATGCTGAGGAGTGATGGCGCCGTGATGGGAAGCACGGAGAGGGAAGATATTTTTCTCTCACACTCCCTAGAGAATCTTTGGTAGAGATGTCCCTTCAGCTATATTTCAGACAAACCCTCTCCGAACTGTTTATGGAATGCCTACTAAGTGCCCAGAACGGTGCTGAGTACTGAATACATACTAAGTGCCCAGCACTGTGTTGAGAACTGAATACCTACTGAGTAAGCGCCCAGCACTGTGTTGAGTGCTGAATACCTACTAAGTGCCCAGCACCGTGTTCAGTACTAATGTGAATTCAGTACTATTTGATCCTCTCTAACATGAATGGTTGATTCATTTCAGACCAAATCTCTTTTATAATTCCAAGGTTCTGCCCGCTTTTGTGGCATGCCCCTTTTAAAGTTTTATTTTATTAATGTTATTCATTTGTATGTGCATCACACATGCCTGTGGAGGCCAGAAGAGGAACTGGATCCCTAGAACTAGAGTGACAGGCAGTTGTGAGCTGCCCAGTGTGGATGCTGGGAACTGAACCCAGGCGAGTGCTTTTAACTGCTGAGCCACCTCTCCAAGATCCTTTTCATTATTTTGATGCCCCCAAATGACCCCAGCCAGATTTGACAAGGAGCACACTTTATATAGAAACCTGAATGGTAAGCGGTTGATTTTCAACCTGGCAGAATTGGTACTTCTCAGGAATTTGGTAAGGTCCAGAGATACTTGCTAGTTAGTTGCTGCAGCTTAAGGGATGCTGGTGACATCTAGTGAACCGGGGGTAAGCGGCTGCTTAGCGTTCTACAAGACAGCCTTTCCACACCAAACAGGAATTCCCTAGCCTGGGTGGCTGTTGTGCTGGGTTGAAAACTCTCTAGGCAGAGGGTAAAGAACTTTTTGTGGTCTCTGGAAGCTCATCTTCTCACGTGTGCCTTTTTTCTGTCCTCAACAATATGCCCTGTACTTTGAGCAGTCCCCATAGAACTCCCATGTGGCATCGAGGCAGGCATGGGGATGCCTGTGAGCTCTGGGGCCATCCCTAGCAGAGTCCGAATAGAACTGACCATGTTTCTGCTTTCACTCCAGGTTCTGGCTGGCTGTCCAAGACCTCAAGAAACAGCCTTTACAGGACGTGGCCAAGAGGGTAGAAGAAATCTGGCAAGAGTTTCTAGCTCCAGGTGCCCCAAGTGCCATCAACCTGGATTCTCACAGCTATGAGAGAACCAGCCAGAATGTCAAAGACGGAGGCAGATACACATTTGAAGATGCCCAGGTTTGCTCAGTGACCCAAATCATCCTATCATAAGGCGTTCGTTCCTTAACCACTTCACAGCCCGACCCTTTGTTACGAGTCAGAGGTTTTATGACTAGTTAGAATATCAGCTTTTACTATTAATAAGTCCACTGGTCAAGGCTATTCCAGAAAAGTACATGGGGAAAATGTAATAGAATGTTGCCGTTTTTTTTATTTAGAATGCTAGCTGGGACTGCATCCTGGTAAACCTGTCATAAGTTGAAGCAGCCTTTTAAGATGCATTCAATAGGTCTCACAGTTTACCATACAGAACCCTGTGAAGGACCAGCTCTTTCCCTCAGGAGCACAGACTGACTGGGAGCTTCAGCTCACTCACTTCCCAGCATCTAGAAAGAGGATCACACCAAACAGCAGTAGTCAGAGAAAGATCCAGATCTGAAGTAGAGCTTCTACTGAGTGTCCATTGCTTATGCACCACTGTAAAGTCAAGGTATTGTAAGGCAAACCACTATGTGTTGTGGAACCATTTTTATTTGCTTTATCTTTTCCAGTGGGGGAAAAAATATTGTACAAAGTCTAAACTCTTATACAAGGTCAGGAGTAGATTCAAAACAATGCAACATCAATAAAGTAGGAATTGTGAGCTAGTTGGATCAAGAGTCAAGCCCACCCCTGTCCAGCTGTCATGCCCCCACTGCACTGCTTCCATGGTGACCACCCCAGCCAGTTAGTAGATACCGAGCAGTCCTGTATTCCAGGCCCTGGATAATGGTGACAGACACTACAAAGAACAGATAAAAGTTATGTGTCCTCAGCAAGGCCTGGGTCTGGGTGACAAATAAATAGGCCATTTTAGCAGTGTGAGAAGACCCCAAAGGAGTAGGCTCTGGGGTCAAATGATGACCACAGGAAGGACTCAACTCTGCAGGGCCCTGTTAGGATGCTCACTGATGCTGTAGGCAGAGAATGCAAGAGGCTTGCACTACCAATGACATCCCAATTCGTTTAGGATAGTCTATGCAGTTACACCAACGCAAACAATGGCACAAGGCCATGTCCAGTGTCCATTGTCACAATTGCTCGAGAGCTCAGGCTGAAAACAGCTGTCACGTACCCTTTCTCTCCTCCATCATGAATCCATGGAATGCCTATTCTGGGCAGATTTGCTTCCAAAGCACTCAGTCTCCTCCTTGTGACATCACAAGGCCCTTGTGCTCTTTGTAGCTTTGGAGTCAAATCCCTAAATCATGAGGGCTCTTTCCCCGGCACAGTTTTGTATGTTTATGCTCTCAGGGACCATACTGATGTGACTCAGAAAGGAGGGGGATGTAGAAGTTCTCTGGGAACCCCCTGCGCACACGTCCTGAAACACAGAAGCCATTGTGAGGTTATAAGGTCAAAACTTCAGAAAGAGATGCTGATGTCAAGCCATGATGCTCCCAGTCTGGGTGTCACTCCATGCACCACACAGGAAGGGTTTTCTTTAGTGTTTTCTCATGGGAACTCTTGAACACAAAGCTGGCAATGAGCAGAAACACAAACCTTTATGAGCCTTCATTCAACCTCAACAGCCATCAGTACGTGACCTCCTTTGAGCTGTGTCCCCACCTGCATGTTAACCAGTGCTTGGAAGGGGGATGTCCTTTTTGCTTTAACATTGCCACACTACCATTACCACAATTTCATAAAATGTCAATAACTCCTTAATGCCATCAGGCAAGTGTTGATGGAATTTTCTCTTCTACCTTGTCCCACAGTCGTTCAGTCCCAAAGAAACACACAAAGACTTATATTAATTATAAACTATTTGGCCTATTATCTCAGGCTTATTATTAACTAGCTCTTACAACTTAAATCAACCTATAATTCTTATCTTTGTTTAGCCACATGGCTTGGTACCTTTTCTCGGTAAGGCATTCTCATCCTGCTTCCTCTGTGTCTGGCTGGTGACTGTATCTGCCTTTCCCATTCCCAGAATTCTCCTTGTCTGATCCCTGCCTATACCTCCTTCCTGGCTACTGGCCAGTCAGCATTTTATTAAACCAATACAAGTGACAAATCTTTACAGTGGACTAGAGCATTATCCAACAGCAGACAAGTGTATGAACTTTTAATAGTCCCATACATGATTTCTAAAACACCATTTAAAAATCAGATTCCTCACAAGGGCTGCACAGTACTGTAGACCAACCAGGGTGTTCTGTAACTACATCTTTCTCTCTCCCCTCTTGCCCTCCCCCCACCCTTGTGCATATTGGACGAAGTTAGATATTTCATCCTATGAAGGGTTCCCATCTGGATCTTTCTGGTAACAGCCCTGCATGCTACACACGTTCCTCTGTCACCCAATATTTCTTATCAATTGGGTGTTTGATTTTTATATTTAACTGGATTTAGCTTTGACTTTTGTGGAGTTTATTGTGCTGTCTTGTCAGGAGGAATGCAATAATGTCTCCTGTCGTGTGTGTGTGTGTGTGTGTGTGTGTGTGTGTGTGTGATTTTTAGCCACTTTGTGTATGTGTATATGTGATTTCAGCCACTTTGGGTGTTTGTTGCTGAAGTTAATTAGGGTTGTGAAATGGTGATGTTCTCATTATCTTTCTCTTTTTGTTTATGAGCTGCACGGCTTCCAAAAGGAGGCACTCCTCTCAGCTCCTAGTTAATTAACTAGTTAGTATCACCATTCATGTAAGAAGAGCGGA
Source organism: Ellobius talpinus (assembly GCA_001685095.1). Taxonomy (NCBI): domain Eukaryota; kingdom Metazoa; phylum Chordata; class Mammalia; order Rodentia; family Cricetidae; genus Ellobius; species Ellobius talpinus. The sequence goes on from LOJH01001458.1 coordinate 48,105, forward strand.
ATATTTGATTCTTTCTTGCTAGTTTCAAACAAAATGAGTGGCTTGGTATCATCTTCATTTGGTGGCTGACTGGAGTTTTGTTTGCTTGTTTGTTTTCAACATCTTTTAAACTCATGAATTTGAACACTTTTGATATGTTTTATGATCTATTTTACTGATTTTTTAATTGATGCTGGGTTTTAGAATCTCTAGCCAGTTGATTCCTTCTGATGTGACCCCATTCATCTTTAATGTCATCCAAATAGCATTATGCCTCCCCGGTTCTGTGCACTGTCCTAGGCCTGGAGAAAGCCTTGTCTCTAAGGACATTCAGTTCTTCTTAGTGGCAAATGGTTCCTAGGGGCCACATTGTGGACACTTGGTGCTCATGGGTGCTAAGTTGTTGGTCTCTTCTTGGTATTTTTAGTGGACAAAGCTAGGAAATATATTGTAATCTGCAATAAGGATACATTCAGCTGGGCATAAGTGCACTTCCAGCAATTGGGAGACTGAAACAGGGAGACAGGCCAGAGTTTGAGACCAGCCCCCACCACCTCACGTGTGTGTGTGTG
>LOJH01001459.1:2396-32083 GCA_001685095.1 Ellobius talpinus
GGTAGAGAATTACTTGTGTGAGTCACCATGTGAGTTCCAACGATCAAACCGGGGTCACATGCTTGGTGGCAAGTGCTTTACCATTGAGCCATCTTTCCAGTCATGGCTCTATTTTACAGTATATTTCATGTTGTAGGCAGCAGCTGTCTTGCAACTGTAAGATAGTGCCTGGGGACAAAGCAGGTTTGGCTTATCCTGATGCCCATGGGCACTCGTTATGCGTTGATGAATAAATGGGTGGGCAGGTGGCTGGATGCATTTCTCTCACTCTTTCCCTTTCTTCCCATAAATCCCAAAACATCACTTTCCCTAAGAAATTCTGATGTGGTTCCTTCAGTGTCTTGCCACAGGCATGTTTTCCGTGTTTCCCATTCGGCATGAAGTCCACTCTGATTTGCTTTCAGTGGTTCACACTAAAAATAAACACTGCCTTTGTTGTCCAAACTGTAACCACAGCATATAAGAGAAGATAATAAATTGTGACTTAAAATATGTTTTTCCCCTGTTTTCAGCTTTGAAATGTCGCCCTTGAAGAATATGGCAATGTTCTGTGAGATCTATCTGGTAAGAAATAAAGGGAAGTGTATTAAAGTTCTCAGCAAAGGGAGCATAAATGCAAACAAGAAAGAAGTGATCAGTGTGTAAGGGATATGAGGATGGATGAATGATGGGAAGGGAAGGTGCGCACGCATCAGCATGATGGAGGATGGATGGGGAATATGATGGAGGAATGCGAGCTTAGGAGACCTGCAAAAAGGACCAGTGGAATGGTGGGTGAAAATTGTACGTATGGATGAATGTAAGAATCGGTGGTGGATGGAGTAAGGCTAGGTTGGGGCACATATACGAAGATGGTGGATTGATGTGTGAGTCCTAAAAGGATTTAAGGAACTGGTGGACGGATCAGTAGATATTTGAGACCATGAATAAAGCGTATTGGTGAGAGGGTGAGAGGATAGAGGTGCCATCCTGGGACGGGAGGCTGACAGGGTAGAGTCAGATGTGATTCCCGTAGCTGGCCATCACTAGGTTTCCCTGAGCAGAGATCCACTGAGATTTTTGGACTTCTCTCAGTGTCCTCACCCTGGCCTGGAAGGCACCATTCTCCCAACAGGATCTCCTTCTTGTCTGAGCTCCTCCCTAGGAAATGTCCAGCTTCCGGGGAAACCCGGGGAAGTCATTCCACAGCCAGGTTCCCAGAAGTTTAGAGGCAAAGGAGAGGCCTGAGTCTGAACTCGGAGGGGTGAGGTCACAGGACTCAGTCATTCTCCTTGTCCCAGGCAATGCTCCCCAAGGCAGGAGGGCTGGCCAGAGAAGGAAACCTGTGGAGTGGTCTGGGGGATGGGAGTTGGGCAAACGCGGGGGGAGGGCGGCAGCAATTCTCAGCTGCCAGGGAGAGTAGGGCAGGAGTTCAGAGGCAGCAGCGAAAGCAGGCTGGTGTGTCTTTAAACCTCCGTTGGCTGCTTAGTCACAGCCCCCTTGCTTTGGGTGTGTCTTTGAGCGCTCCCTCCCTCTTAGGTCACTCTTTCAAAGCCTGGGATAAAAACCACAGGCAACTTCCGAGGCGGCCTCATTGCCCAGCGGCCCCCAGCCTGTGACAGGTTCCATCCATTCTCCTTGCCCCCCGCTCCCCGAGACCCTCTTTAAGAGACGACTAGATCCCTCGGTTCCATCCCGCACACCATGGATAAGTGTTGGTGGCACGCAGCTTGGGGACTCTGCCTCTTGCAGCTGAGCCTGGCGCAGCAGCAAATCGGTGAGTGGCTCCTAGCCTGGGCAACCAGGATGCGAATGCAGAGTGTCCCAGGATTCCAGCAGGATGTCCCTGGGTTGAATAGCCCGGGTAGGGAATACAGTAAAGTGAGCTCAGCAAAGCAAAGCTCGGTTTGCGGTGACGCTGTTGGACAGTTTGTTATTGGGAAGCGCCGCTTTGGTGAAAGGAAAAAGAGAAAGGGAGAAGAAACTTGGCTGGGTAAGTTGCCCGCCGCAGAATTTGGGCGAGGTCGCTGGCGCTTGTCGGAGCACATGGAGCAAAAGTAACTGTACTTTTGGATGCACGCAGCCGGTGTCCGGACTAACAGGCTCGGGTGCCCAGGGGCTCCCCCAAGCAGGGCTGGGCTTGCCGTGGGTGTCAGCGCAGAGGCAGGGACTGAGGCAGAGCTGGAGGGGAAACCTGTAGGGTAGTCCTCAAGGTGGCAGGGAGTGGCAAACCAGAGAGCTGGCAATGATCTTTTCAGAAAGGAACCCCGGAAAGCTAAAGAGAGTGAGTTCCGGGCTTAGACAGGTTTTTGTGGGGGCTCTTAACAGTCTGCTTTGGTCACCAACTGCTTTAAGTTGTGGGAGCTTGAACCGGTTCTGTGTTGACGCTCTGAGTGCCCAAGAGGTTCCATCCTGGGCGAAGGAGGACACATGACAGAAGCAACGATTAGACCAGCTGTCCAGTACATGCAGCCCCTGGTTCTGCCAGTGCGGGCAAAGTCAAAGGGCAACACAGTTCCTATTCGCTGCCTGGCAGCTTCAGAGCAAGAGGGGACCTGTATCAGGGTAACACACAAGCATTAGTGCAGAGACCTTGATAAGCCATCTAAATGAGGTTGGTGGCTTTGGTGGCTGTGGAGGGGAGGAGTTAGGGTCAGGTATTCAATATGGCTCAATTCCAAGCATTCCCTTCCTTTGTCTATATGTGAACAGATAATTCTACGAACGCTTTGTTTAACACCGGCAGGCACAGTTACTTTTTCTTTTAAGAAATGCCGGCTAGGTCATGAAGGCAGTTCAGCCTACAGTGAGCTCCTCTCAGCAAGAATTTATTAAAACTACTCGAGTGTGGGGGTGCTCAACTGGTTTTAGACATGCTAGGTGGAGAACATAAATTTTGATTTTTGATGCAGAAGTAATACAAGTAATATTAAGAATAGCAGCGGGACTCTATTGGTCCCCTTTACTACTGTGCCAGGCTCTATGTTAGGTATTTCACATTTCAAATATGCTATCACATTTTATCCTCGTGGTGATTTGGTGAGAAGTATTAAGCACTTTTTTTTTTAACAGTAGGGAACAGAGGCTCAGAGAGGTGACTACTTCTGGTATTCACACAGCAAGGGGTGGGGTGGTGCTGGGTGTGAACTCAGGTTCATTAAGCTCCAGAGTTAGACTCTCGTGTTATCCGAACGCATGTGCTGGACAGAAGCAGAAAGGCATCAGGCAAAGAGGCGGTCTGGCCAGCAGAAGTTACAGCAGAGGCTTCCAGAGGGAACCAGAGCTCCAATGGAGCCCCTGGAAGGCAGAAACATTCAGGATGGGTTTGGGAAGGGCAGAGAGAGCCCTGGACCTGACCTGTGGAAGAGGAGAAAGGTTGGACACCCACACCTTTTGCTGTGGCTGTATTTTCTTAGCCTATCTCCTGGCTGCTCTCAGGTCCTTGGTTCGCTTCTGACCCCTGGGGAGTCAGGTCCTAGAGATCAGCAGGCTCCCTCCTGCCTTGGGGTTTTCACCTTCCTGTTGTATACATACTGTGCTACCAGGAGAAGCAGGGCCATGGAGGGCTGTAGTAGTAACTGCCTAGGACTGACTTTCATGCCTTTGTGAAATTGTTGAAAAGGAACCGAGACTCGGAAATGAGATCTGACTTAGAGGATGTGGGTCTGGGCAGGCAGAGGGAAGGAAAAAGGGCAGGGTGGAGAAGAGAGGCACCATTGTTGCCCCCCATTCTAGGAGTGACTGTTTTTTGAAGATGAGGAAGCTTTGAGACTGGGCAAAGCTTTGTGGGGCAGGGGTGCAGTGAGAGGAGAAACCGCCCAGGGTTGTGTAGGAAGTCAAAAAGTAGAAGAGTGTCCCCAGATAAACCAAGCAGCCCCCAGGCACTCTGTGCGGTGGGGGCTCTGGTTAGAAGGCAGAGGGAAGGAGTCTCCATAGGCACATGTCCTTTCCTCCACGCCCAGAGAACATTGCTAGGAAATTTCCCTTCCATTGTTGGGAAAGAGGAGTGCATTTGAGAGTTTTGGGGCTGACCCAGAGCCTTCTGGATCCTGCTTTCCATTGGCAGTTAGAGCCCTGGCTGAGTCTTCCCATGTGAAGAAGTACAGAAGTGAGCTCCATCCCCACTGAAGTTAGACTTGATTCATTCATTCAGTTATTCCCCTGCCCTCACAGGACACCCACTTCCTTCCAACGCAGGGATGAGCTGTCGGAGACTCAGGCAGCTGAGGGGAAAAGTTTCTATTTTCTGCCAACTTCCCCCTACACAGGAGGGGACGCTGGACCACATGAAATTCTTGGTCTATGACAGATCTCCTTAAATTCATTCCAGAAAAATTTCCTGATTCACTGACCAAGACTCAGAGATGGGAACTTTAAAGATCATTTAGGGGGGAAAAGCCCTTCTTTTTCCCAAGAGGAAGCAGACTATGGCAGATAGGGATTGGTGATTTCCTCACCCACTCTGTTAGGGCATGAGGACAACCCTGAAACTCTCCAGTCTCTGGAGGACTGTGGGGGTCCCACCATCTCCCCTGCAGAGCTGAGGGGAAGGGCGTGGCCAAAGGGGGTGTGGCATGATAATGTTTTAGCACCTTCAGTACAGCCTCCCTTCACACTCACACAGTTTTGCATTTTATGGCCCAATATACCCAGTTTGAGTTTAAGAATAATGAACACTAATTTCCCTAAGGGAAATTGATGCTTAAGAGGGATCCATCTTGTTTTAGGACTTCTAATGCCTCCTGATCATCACTGAAAAGTTAGGAGTACCCCATTTTAAAATTCTGGCAAGTTACTATTGCCACTTAACATCTGGAGTTCTTAAGAAGTCCCATCCACTACTCAGATTCGAGTGGAGTTTAACGGTAGGTTTTCTTACCTAGCCTTGCAATAGTCATACATATGAGTACTTTCCTAACACCATTGTCTTGATAAAGAAATAGAGACTCAGAGCTAATGGGACTCACCCAAGAACACAGGGGTAGAGTTGAAGTACCCCATCATCTAACATCACCCCCTCACCAACTTTGGAGGATTCCAGAAATAGTGTGTTGTCTCTCACTGTTTCTGTCCCCTGTAGTCAGCAAAGTGATCATGAGTGGCTTCTCTTGCCACCCTCTAGCAGACGGTAGACTCTTGACTGCTCTGCCTCGCCCTCCTCTGTCCCTTTCTCCGGGCTCAGCCACAGCTGTCTGACACACCAATCTTGTTATTTATTGCTGGAATAAGTCAGTTCCTTTATCGTAGTCCGGTTGCCCCTTTAGACATGCTCTCATTTGTAGGTTTGGCAAAAAGGGAGAGGTTGCTCCTTGCCCAAGAGACAAGTCAGGGCAACACCCTTTGCCTGCAAATTAAGAAAAGCCCACAGACACTCACACTCATGTTTCCCTCGCAGGCATTTCAGAAGCAATGACCCATAGAGAGCCGCTATTATGGACTCTTTGGACGGTTATATAGACCCCATTTGAAAAGAAGTCTTGAAATCCCAGGCAGTGAGTTGACATGGCTTTCTAGAGAAGTCACGGATCTTGAATCAAAATCCACTGAGAACCTCCAGGGGACATGTGGCCACTCAAGTCAGTAGACTCTGCTCCACTAATAAACGGGCGGTGGGGGAGGAGAGATGGCTTCCCCAACAGTCTGTCCTGGGGCTGGGGACAAGGTGGGAGGTTTCATCAGTACCTCCATTTTAGCAACCCCACCCAGAGCGTGAGAGGGAAACGATCTTGTGAAAGAGTGAGCTGGAGCAGGTGGCAGCTACTTCCTGGCCCCGTGGAGTTTTCAAAGGGGATCTTCTCTACTTCAGAGAGAAATTCTTGGGGTTTGCACAACAAGAAGCTGATGACTCAGTTTTCTTTGTACCTCTGCTTAAATGAGGACACAAGCATTTTTTTTTAAAGAAGGTCCTTAAAATTGAGCCCACTTTTCACTCTCTTAGCGGGTAGAAATTTCTCTCAAACATGTACTCCTGGGGCTAGTGCGAAACTCAGTGACAGAGTATTTGCCTAGCAGGCATAAAGTCCTGAACTTGATCTTCAGAACTAAAAACAAAAACAAAAACTAAACAAACAAACAAAGCCCATACTAGCTCCAAATTGGCCAGCAAGGGTTTGGGGAGCCAGGGCTGTTAGGCAGGAATGGGAAGACTGCCTCTGCCATTGGCATTCTGCTGCTCCATACACTCCCTGGTATCAGGGATTATATCTCAACCATTTTTGAGTCCCAAGACCTCAGTACTGGCCCACAAAGAGGACCAGAAATGTTGAACTGAAATAAGATCTCAAATAGTGAAAAGAGTTCTCATGTATAGAGGCATGCTGCCTGACACCCTGGATGTGCAAGTATGTTTATATGTATATGCCAGTACGCTGATGGCTTTGCTGTCGCTCTGTGCAGGGTGACGAGAAGGCTTGGCTGGCCAACTGCTTACAATAGGATCCATATGTCCTCTTCCCAAGCAGAGAGTCTGCCCGTCTGTGGTTTGGGTGGCTGCTGGCCCTGGGGCCAGTGTAAGGAGCAGGTTAGGGAATGGCTGGGTGAGAAGCGAGTGGGGTGCTGATACCGAACCCACACTTAAACCTCAAAATGAAACACTGCCCAGTAATGGCTGGCTTTGTAAGTTGCTGGTCTGAGACTTGAGTCCTTGGGAAAGAGGCCCACACAACCTCTGACCCACACTTGCTTCTGGCAGGTGGCAGCAGCAGGGAGAGAGGCAGAAACACCTCCCAGAAGATTCTGGTATCTTCTACGGCCTGCTATCCAAACTGACACTACTGCACCCCCAAAGTGGCTAATCTGCATGAAGCCTGGCAGCTAACAGGACACCCCGCCAGCTTCCTTTGCATGGAGCTTGCCCAGTAAGAAGTTGCTCACAGCTGGGGCAGGTCCTACCTTCCCTGGGATTACTTTTCCTAAAATGTTCAGAGACAAACACGGGGATGAGGGGATGATTTTGTGGAGGCCAGACTCACAGAGCCAGAAACTCCATGTGGTTGGGGTGCACCAGCTGCCTGGGTGTGCCCTCCTGGGGGCAAGTGTCCCTCCTTTGTGCAAGTGTGGGCAGACAGATTCTAAGAGGGTGGGGATGGCTTGAGTCACCAAGCAGGAGATTTGCAAAACTCAGGTCTCAAGAATCTTCCTCAAGTCTTCAGCTTTTGAAAGTAAAGGTTAATTGCAAAACCCCATGGAGGAGGCATCAGTCATCGGAGCAGTGATTTTGAGCATCTGTGCCTTTGACAACGGCTGGAAGTTCATGCGCGCGGAGAGCCCCTGCACCTTTTGTATTTGCTTTCTGGTGACTGGTTGTAGGTTTACCAATGTTAATAATTGTAATAAGCAGAACTGATGTTCTCTTTGTTTTCTATACACCAACTTGTTTAAATTATACACCAATATCACAAAAACTGTTCTTTTATTATCCCTTTTCACATGAGGTAACTTGGCACAGAATTTAAGGAAGTGGGCCAAGGCCACATGGTTGTAAAGTGAGGGGGGCTGAGATTCAAACCCAGGTCTTGTGAGTACAGATGCCCACAGAGTCCAGAAGAGAGTGTCAGATGCCCTGGATCTGGAGTTACAGCCAACTGTAAGGCCCCGATAGGATGCTGGGAACTGAACTCTGGTCCTCTAAAAGAGCAGAAGGTGCTCTTACCCTCTGAGCTATCTCTCTAGCCCCTTGGCTTTCATTTTAATACATGATGTCAGAAAGAGGACTGGGCTTGCCAAAAATAGGAGGAAAAAGATCACCTGATGAAAACTTTTCCCCATTCATCCTCTGAGTGGCTCACTTATTCTGATACCTGAATGGGAGTCTAGTCTTTTTCTGGTGGTGAGGTGCTGGCAAGGCGTAGACTTGGTGAGGTAAATTAATGGATGATGATAGAGGATTTGTTCATAGTCTCTTCATTATTTCTCCCATGGGCAAAGGTGGACTTTGCTGACTGATATTTTTCTATAATCTAAGACTGTGGCTATGGATACAGAAAACCAAAGTGAGGACCAAATGAGTAGAAACAGCACACCTAATTCTTTGCTTAAGGGACTCTGCACCCAGGGTGGGGAGGAAGGACACTGAGAAAGAGTCTGCCAGGAATTAGGCTGTACACATTTAGGGCTCGGAGTAGTTAGCTCATAGAAGCCCTCCTTCCCAGCTCTAGCTCTGTGGTAAACCAAGTGACCTGGGATCAGTTTGGTGGAGCAGGTGACCATTACTCAGGGAATAAGATCCTTTGCCCTGGGGCCCTCCGGCTGAGAAACAAGTCACCCAGGATGAGAAGTCACTTTGGGCACAAGTGACTTAGTCTGTATGAAGGGCTGTAGTCTTCTGGCCTCATGACAAGAACTCATTCAGGATTCCCCATCTGTTTTAATGTCCTGTATCTCTTTACTATCAAGCAGGTCTGCAGCACCTCCCAAAAGCACCTACCCCCAAGCCACGACCTAGGTGGCACTGTTCCTTACTTCATTTTTAAAAGGATAATAGTGATACCTTTTTGCAAGTGTTCACTTCCGTAACTAATACGCAAGGGAGAAGAGTGGGTACATGCAGCTGGCACTTGCCCTTGGCCTTGACAGTCATTTCACTACAATCCTGACCCCATCTCATTAGGTTCCAAAAGAAAAAAAACATAGTATGTCAGGCACAGATGTTTCCACCCTGTCCAGAAAGCTAAGGCCAACAGAGATGAGTTCCAACTCGAAGCCTAGAGAGGACTATTTGCATCATTGTCATTTATGTAGCTGCCAGAGAGTCTTGGGGTCTCTCTACCAGCCAAGAGAGGGCACGGACTCAGGGAAGTCCAAAGAGAACAGGTCATGCACGCATGGGTGAGGTTGGAGAGGAAACCTGCCAACGGTTTGTCTTTGCATTGGATCTCTGCGATGGGGCTACTCCTTCTCATGACTCCCTAGAAGTCAGGCTCCTCCATTTAGCCATTCCTAAGTGCGCTCGCTTCCTCTGCTGTCCACTAGTTGAATCTCCTGATCATTCATTAAAAATCCACTTAGGATGATGGCTCAGTCAGTAGGACGCTTGCCTGGAAAACACAAGGCTGTAAGCTCAGTCCTCAGCTTCGTCGTGAAAAGCTAGGAGCGGCAGGGCGCACTTACAGTCCCAATGCCGGGAAGACGGGAAGATCTCTGGGGGTCTCGGGTGCTCAACCAAGTCTATTCCACAACTTCTAGGCCAGTGGGAGAGCCCTCCAAAAATCGTGGTGCAGCACTTCTAAGAAATGACGTGAGGCTGTCTTCTTGTTTCCATGTCCGCATGCACTGAACACACAGAAACATGCACATACATTACATGGGTGTGCAATATCCATAAAATAATAAGACTTAATTTAAAAAGAAGCAAAAGGAATGGTTTTTAACTGTAGCTGCGTATCTTCAAAGCTCCTGATGGAAAACTCATGCCTCATGAACATGTCTGCATATACTGCAGCTCCCAGCTATGGCATATTTCCCCAACTACAGTAAGCTCTCATTAAATATTTAGACAGTTAACTCAATAAAATTCCTGGAGTTAATCTGGAAGAAATCACCATCAATAACTATTTGAGATCCTTTTGTTAGTTCTGGTTATCTTATTTTCAACTTTGTCTTTTCTTTTTGACCCATAGAACCACCCCCCACCACTACCACCCTACCCAATCCCCATGCCTTCCAGTGTTTCTTGCAGCAAATCTCAAACTCCTTGAAATTTCTTTTCTGGGCAGCCTCTTCATCTTAAGTGGACCTTTCTTAAGGTTTGATGTGTTGGGCAAGGCCAGGAGTTTTTTTTTTTTTTAANAAAAAAACCCGTTAGGTTTTGTCCAGTAGAGTAGGCCTCTTGATTTCCTTTAGGTCTGGCTACATCTGTGACTCAGTCCTTACCTTACAATCTGACCTTGTTTATAGTGAACCCCAGCACCAAAACCTTGTTCTCAGCAACACTCCTAGTAGAGATATTGGCTTTTTGGTCCCTATGTTAAAGATGTGTGGTGGGGAAGAGAGAATGAGTGCTGTTTCTTCCCACTGATAGGTTCCAGATCAAGGAGCTGCTCCATGTAACCAGACATTTGTTGCTGGAGTTTGCTTTTTGGGGGAGGTGGTAGTGTGGGAGAAATCATGGCTGGGAAACAAGAGATTTGAGATTTTGGTTCACTCTCTCTCTCTCTCTCTCACCCAAGAGCAGGTTGAGCTCAGGCAGTTGTTCCTAGAATAAGATTCACAGCATACAGAAGCGCCCCAAGTACAGACATGAGTCTTCTCTTTTGTTCCGGGACTTCTTCACTATACAATGCTTCCCCCACACTGTCCTCACTCTTGCCATGTGTGAAAGGAGAGACATGACTCTAGGTGACCTCCACAGTCCATTCCAGGACTCCCGCTCTGTAAGGTCATCACTCTGAGTTCACTGATACCCACGCTTCATAAAACTCAGGGGAAACAATAACACTACTATAATACTATGCTCGTACAGTCCTGAAAAGTGGTGCCCAGTGTAGATTAAATGTCAGAAGTGAATTATTAATCCATGCCATAAAAAAATCACAATGACCCAGCTGCACTTCATAAACACCAGCAGGCAACAGTAACTCCTAGGGACAAGATGCTTCCCTCCTTGTGCACCCCAGAATTCTCCCTCCTGTTGGAGGTGGGCAGATGCAGCGGTCCAGGACAGAGAAGTTAGCAGTGCCTCCCAGGCTCACAGCTTCCACTGAAGAAAACCAGCCCTGGGACCATGGGCAGGATTCAGAGGAAACACTCCTTGCTTCAAGTGATGATTCAAACAATATTGTCCCAAAGGGCCTGGAAATCCAACTTCCGAAGAGAAGAAATGACTATGTCCTTTACTCTCAGAGCTTTGTGAGCATTCTAGATTTCTCAGCCTCCCTCGAGGAGCCTTTGCAGCATGTCAGTGCAAAATGATCCATGAACTCAGTAAAACATGCACTATACATATTGGCTGAAACGGTGGCTCAGGGGCTAAGGGCAGTGGCTGCTCTTCCATAGGACCCAGGTTCTTTTCTCAGCACCACATGCTAGTTCACAACTGTCAGTAAGTAGTTCTAGCTCCAAGGGCTATGAGGGTACCAAGCTCAGGCATGGTACATAGACATACATGCAGGCAAATCACCCATACACATCAAGTGAAATAATGATAATAACATACATGCACACCTTACACATATTATACATGTATATAAAATACAAACTTAAGTAAGGCACTGTACAATGCAGTTCACTGTTTCTACCAAGAGATTCCTAGATCTTTGTTAATTTTTTCTTCTTATCAATGCAGAGAAATTATTGCTCAATGGGGGGAAAAAAAAGAAATCACAAATACTGTGTTACGGCAGAGGTTTTCAAAGTGGCTCAGAGGTTGAATACCAGTCTGCTTCCAGCCCTCTACTGGTCACTGAAGGTTTTCAGCTGGGCTGCCCCTTTCTGCTTGTCCCCAGCTCATACTCATCTGGAACGCTCCAACCGCTGGTTGAAATGAAATCCCAGATAAGTTCATGCCTCATGTCATATTCGTTCCCTTAGCTGTTGACCATGGCTCTGCCGTCTGTACTTCCAACCAGTCACACAGACTTTGTGTTACTCTAGGAGAAGTGGGAACCCACGTGTGCAGACAGCTGATAGCCCTTTGCCTCAGTCACAGAACAACTGTGGGCATGGTCCTTCCTTCATCATTGTTTCTGTTTCCTCGGCTATAAAAACTGAGGTGACAAACCACACTTCATTCTAGTGAGCTGTGCAATTGACACCTGGAAAGAAGGGTGGCATCAGTAACAGGTTGATTTTTGTTCGTGTGACATTTATTACTGATCATAGAGGCTGCCTGGGGTTCTGTGTTTAAAAGCATAATCTGTATACAAAGAATGCTGTGGTCTGTTAGTGATGTCTGCCATGGACAAAGAGGATTGGCTCCCCCTTGTCACACCAGTGTCACTATACTAGAGCACCAGGCTTCTCTAGTTTATGTTTGTGAAAGTCATGTATGATCTCCTGCATGTTTCGCCATTCTTGAGCCTACATAAAGAGCCATACTGGTGATCCCGCCCCCTTCCAGAACAGTATAAAAATAGTCTTTTACCCAGAGGACAGGTTCAGTGACTTGTGCCTTCTCTTTTGATTCATGCTCATTCTGTTTTCCCATCACCCCATGTCAAGCTAGAAGCTTGGAGCCAGGAATCTCCTGTTTGAACCAAGGCCAGACTTCCTGGCAAAGGGCCCTTCCTTCACATCACCTCCATCTGCAAACTGAGAAGACAAAAAAAGCGATGCCTCACCCATGAGGGTGATAGGAGAAATAATGGGAAGAGAGCCTTTGAAGATGAAAGGGTTGTACGTGATGCTAATTACAGCTTGTATCAGCCCCGGAGCCTCTGCATTCTCAGCTGCCACCGGGCACTCCTCTGTGCGTCCCAAATGTAAAAGCAGCGGCAGCATTCCACAGACTGCCCCAACGCATGGCATCCAAGTCATGAAAGCTGAATTCTAGGCTCAGCCTAGCCAACCCTCTCTGGCCACTCAAATTTCCCACTACTTATCCCCAAGGGAAAAAGTAGACTCACTACCTGGGAAGATAAGATAAGATAGAACTGAAGTCTATTAGAAATAGCCCCTAGGTAAGATTAGGACGCCCTGCTCTAATTCCCAACCTGTGAAAGCCTAATTGTGTGACCTTGGGCTATGGGGCTTTATCTGTCCAATACTGTGTGAACCACCTAGGATAATAATCCCTCTGCCTCCCCTTGACCTCTGCACCTTCACTTGCTGGTGTGAAAGTAGGTTTGTTTTGGGTTTTTTCCTCCCTGGTCAGGCTGAAGCACGTGAATAAAACTACAGGGTGCTATTATTACCTGAGCTAACTTTCGCCTTTATCTGTGTCTCCTGTTGCCAGTTGACCCCAGCCGTTGAAACCATATTCTTCGGAATGCTCACCAATCTCCTCAGAGCTTGCACTTCTTCTTATCTAAGAGGGCTCCGTATTGTCTCAGGCTTCCTGGTTCTGCCATTTCCCGAGGCATGAGAATGCATCTCGGCTGGCAGAGGACTGTGGTCTACACAGATGGGGCTCCATGCTTTTGGTGGGGTAACTCAATCACAGCACTGGAGACAGGTGGGAGAGGTGTTGTCTGATTTTCTAGTACTGAGAATCAATTTGAAAGGTGCAAGCTGAACCGAGTGCCTACAGAAGCACCAAAATATGGCTCAGAAGATGGAGAAATGCAGAAAAAGAAGGAAAACGCTAACAGAGAAGTGATTGTGGCCTAGACACCGCAAGCCAAAGATGCTACCATCTCAGAAGGAAGTGCCAGAAAGTATATAGGCCCCTTGTCTTTGATATCTAAAGGAAGGAAACCTCAAGGCTTCATTCAAGTGACTTTCCCAAGGTCACACAACCAGCTAGTTAAACCCAGGCCTTCTGACTCCTAGGCAAGTCTTTGTCCATTTCTCCTCTTTGAAATAATAGAAGAGTTTATTAAACACTGGATGACTGCTCTCAGAATACCCGGACTGTAAACAGGGAGGAAGCCGAAGGAACAGTACATTAGGGAATGGTGGAGGTGACTATACTCTTTGGGGACTATTGCTGTGTTAGAGCTGTTCACTTCCTTGCGTGTCTTATTTGGTGTGTTTTGGATCTTTTCTTCCTTATGGGGCAACTGGAACAAAAGACCCAGAGCAACCTAGCCTGACCTTTGGGATTCTGAGTGGAGTCGATGGCCATAGTTTCATGGGTTGTGTCAACAAGATGTGTGAAACTGTAGTATCTGCTAGACAGTGAGGATGTGACTTGAGATGCAAAGCACAGTCTCGTCAGTACTTCCTGAAAGCAACAGTGTGTCTGAGAGATAGACACTAAACAAAGATGAGCCCTTATTTAATTACATGTATCCTGTGTTATGAAAGAGACACCCACAATCTAGTGAAGGCATATACTAAGGGGATCCCATTGGTTCCGAGCCTCTTGAGCCCATAAGGGACCAGCATTGACTGTGTTTGCAGCATTCCTTGTTCTTTGAGGTCCTTATTTGTTGGATTTCTCAGAACCCCACTAGCTCTGTGTGAAAAACACAATCTGATGAGTGTGGTCAAAATTCCCCATAGTGATATAAGCTGAACCAAGCCTCCTTTGGCGGCCTCCCTTTTGGGTTGTATAAAAGTTCTCCAGATACTGATGCTTCTTGATAATCATATCTGCTCTGCAATAGACCATGGCAGAAGAGAATCAGGGGAATCTAAGAAGTGACTTGAACTTTTAGGAGCATGTGTCAGAGTGGCAAAGGAAGGCAAATTCTGAAGAAACAGAAGGTTAAAATCAATTTACCCAATGGAGTGCCTGCTCCAAATGGTCTATTGTCGGCAACCATATCCAATATAAGAAAGATGACAACATTCTCCTTATCCTCTCTTACTCGGATGCATCTCCTTTGGCAGGTGAGACAGGGATGTGTCACAACTATCACAACCCACCAGAAGCTACACCCCATCGAGACAGCAAACCACATGCTTGTTATCCACTGCCTGTATCTGGATCCATACTTGTCAGGCCATCCAGCTAGGCATCTCTGTGAATAACTCCCCCCACAGTAAGAAATGTGGGAGCAGGTGACCTCAGGAGTGCGGTGGCTCCTGAGACTCATGGCACTCTTTCCTAACTGTGCACCGCTATTCTTGTTGTCTTCTGACAGCCGTTGGTCTTCCTCATGCTGCCCAACTGACATCCACAGTTCCAAGCACAAAAACTATGCCAATATTCATCAGCAGAAGGGATGCTTTAGTCATAAACACCTCTCTTTTAAAACGGAGAAACGGCTTTCCCAGAGGGCTTTGGCGGACTCCTCTTTTCTTTCACTGGACCAATGGGATCACATGACTGGCAAGGAAACTCAGGCCAAGTGATTGACTTAAACCCAATCATGATCCATCCATTAGAGATGGGAATCTGGTCCTTCCCTCTCCAGCACAAGTTCTACATTTCTGTGCAGATTTGAGTTCAGTTAGATCTATATTGCCATTGCAACAATATCTGCTGTGATGTGTCTTAACAATGTCTGCTATGATGTGTAAGGTCCCAGAGAGTATCTACCAATCTGGTAGACATATGATTTGAGACTCAATATAAGATGAAGCTAGAGACACAAAGCTAATTTCTTATTTTGCTGAGCCACACCCTCCAGCTTTTTTCTGAGAAGCTGCACCTCATAGCTAGGTTTTGTGGGAGATTCATCACAATTTGAGGCTCACTGGGTCTATGTTTTTTCCTCAATCCCAGTAGCTATGAATGTATCCTTTCTTCTCTTCCACAAAAGGAGAAACCATTGAGGAATAATGTTAAACTTGTTATAATTGATAAGCAATAGCTCCTTGGCTCATCTTTTGTATGCTTGAGCACCTTATTACTAGAAACTTATGACTTGCAACCCATCTCTGCGCTGCTGGAGCTGCCCCCACATGAGGACCACTTCTCTGCAGTGATCCATTAAAAGAGAATTACCCTGACCTTGGATGAGCATCTATTCCTGTAAGCTCTGAGATGATGACTCCCAGGGGAGATGGCAGGCTTCCCCTTCCTATTACATTTTTCCACTGGAGTGTTTTAATGTGTGTGAAGTGTTTTCAGCTCCATTATCTTGTCCAGCATTCACATTAACTTCGTGGTTAGCATTATTATACTTTTTTCCCTAACCGTAGTAAAGTTTTAATGATTTTTCCTAAGTTCACTACAAGTCAAGGTCAGAGCTAATTGGTGTACTCTGAGGATTAGAATCCTAGATTATACCTCCAGAACTCTTGTCTGTGTCTCCATTCTGCATGATTTAGCTTTAGAGAGAGGCCTTTAGGATTTAAAATTTTTGTTGACTGCCTCATATGTGCATATAATGATTTTGAGTCATTTTTACTCCCCGTTCCCTCCTCTCATTCCTATTCTGTCTTCTGCTGAAGTCTTTCTTCCTAATGAGTCCCCTGTTGCTCTCAAGTCTGTTTTTGTACGTGACTTGCGGAGTTTAGTTATAGTTGCTCACATGAGCATGGTTGGGAGATTATTTACTGAGACATCAGCAACTTGTGAGTGGCTACACCACTAAAGAAAATAACTCCCTGTCTCCCAGCAACCACGGACTGCTGATAGTTCCTTAGGGAGGGGCGGGGCCACGTTATCATCTGCTCTATCCATGATGAAATGCTGGCAGGCCCAGTCTTGTGCAGCTTACCACAGACACATGAGCTAACGAGAGTTACAGCCACATGGTGTCCAGGGCATCATTTTGCAGCACATATTCCCATACCCCCACCCCCAAGCTCTTACACTCTTTCCTTGTTGTGAGTTTCCATTCCTTTTTGACCAAGCAAATAATGTTCAAGGATTTATGACCCTATCCAAGGACGTTTAAAGATGGACATCACAGATGTTATTGTTTTGTACAAAGGAAAGAGACCAGGTTTTGTTCTATCTAATGATGAAGGAAATGGGTTCTCTTGAGCCAGCATGACTTATGCTTTATTTTCAGGTGAATTTCCTGACTGTGCACCTTGCAGCTTGGTTAATTAGTTCCCAGTGCATCCTTTTGTTCCCAGCTGAGACTACATTCAGTAGGAGCTGGCAGAGCCAAGGCTTGCAGCTAGAACGAGCTCTTGGATCCCACCACACCTTGTGTTTCTCTCATGACTCATTGAGCTGTGGGGTTACTTGTCCAAGGTCTGGCTTCTCCACTGGGTCATAGCTTCTGCTGGGATTGTGACTGCATGTGACCTGCTTATTTGTCCTGACCCCAGCAGCACAGCTCCTAGCATACAGAATCACTAGAAGAACCCCTGTTGAGTGAATGAGATTTTGAATTCCCTTCTCTGAATGCTTGTGATTTACTTTAGTCTTGGAGAGGTTTGGGTGAAATTATGGTTAGACATGTTGAGTTTAGGCTAAGTTTGAAGTTCAATTTTTGAAAAAATCATTTCTCTCTCTATGATCTCTCTTGCTATGAGTCTACCACCATATCTGTCAGTCATAATTAATAGCATCTTTTTAAACTGTTTCCACATTCTCTCTCTCTCTCACACACACACACGCACACACACACACACAAATGATTAAGAGAAGGAAGCTCATCAAGCAGGCTGGCTTCTCCCTCCAACCTTCTTTCTTCTGGCTTTGTGTTGCCTCAGTTCCCTCAGTCCTTGTGTGAGTGGGATCATCCAAGAGATTCTCTTCTGGGGTTTCCTGCAAGCGTGCCACAGGGGAATCTGCATGTGGGCAGCATCTGACCACTTAAGACAGATGTGAGAAAGACAGAGAAGAAGCATTCCTCTTCTAGAAACAGGGCAACTGGGTGAGGCTTGCAGAAGCAAGCTGTGGATACTTCCGAGCCCTCTTGGTGGAGCAGAAAAGAAGTCCCCAAAAGACTTGGAGCAGTTAGTTCTCTCTCCTTTCAAACAAGCACTATTAGGTAACCCCCAGGCTTCCTCCAGCTGTTGTCTCATGGTATGGGAAAAGTGCCCTATTAAGTGTGTGAGCTTCCTGTTTCTACTTTTGGAGTGCTACAGTCATTCAGCCACTTCTGGATTCTGCATTGTTTGCATTGTTGAAAACTTTGGAAAACTCCTCTGGTTTCTCCAAACAAGTTTCCCAGACCCTCTGGAAGGCATTCAGAAACAGGCCCCAGCTTCAATCAGGCAGCCACGGAGCAATGTCTCTTAAAGCCAGACGTTTATCTTTTTCTAAAGGCTGGAACAGAAAATGTTTACTCCAGACCACATAGTTAAGTCTAGACTGCCAGGATCATCTGTTGTCATGCATACTCAGAAAGCAATGTGGGTCCTGGCATCACGGCTGGATTCGAGTTCTGCTGCTCACCAGTTATGCCGCCTTAAGCGGTGCCCTTACCTTCTCTGCCCCGTTTTTCTTATCTCTGAAACAGAATTTTAACTCCAGTGGCTTAAGGATTGATGTGATGTTGTACATGAGGCCCTTGATAGAATTTCTGGCATGGAACACACATTCAACAGTAATAATTATGATCATTGTTATGATCCTAAGGATTCTAGGCTTCTCTCTTCCCCATTCAGCCCTGACTGTGCTCCTGGCACATTTGAGGAACACTTCCAACTGCCCTTGGAAAAATTTTCATTCCCTTTCTGAGCATAATGTTAGCCAACGATTTCTCGTTCCATTTGGTGAGGTCAGTACCTCAGAGTGCTGACACCCGCACGGGCTTACTGGAACACTTTCTGAGCAAACGAAGCAGGCTATGAAGTTCCAGGAACCTTGGCTGTAGCTGGTGAAAACCAAGTGGGAAGCACACTTTGGGTCCTGTCTTTACTTGCAAAATTATAGTCAATTGCACAGGCTGCTTGTCTCAGCAGGATCATCCTTTCCTCCTTCTTGTTCTTCCGGTTGGTGGTAGGGCTGGAGGAGTGGCATTTGCGCGCACGTGTGCGTGTGTGCGCAAGTGTGTGTGTGTGTGTGTGCATGGTGTAAGCATGGGATGTGAGCATGCTTGTGTACAGGTATGCATGTCAAGGTCAGAAGTTGATGCCTGGATGTCTTTATCATCCTTTGTCTTCCTGATTTGAGATAAGGTCTCTTAGGAAAGCTGGATCTCACCTATTTGGTGAGCCATATGACCAGTGACTTTCAGAGATTTCCCCCATCACCCCCAACACTGGGGTTGCAGGAACAGGCCTCCCTCCTCACTTATTAGTAAATGTTTGAAGTCTGACCTCAGTTTTTCGTGTTTGTGTGGCAACCATTTTACCTGCTGAGCCATCTCCCGCAGTCCCTAGAAACACCTCTTTGCAATGTCGTTCTGTGTCTCAACAGCACACAGGAGCCTGTAGGGGGTAGTTTAATATGATAGCTTCCTCCTGCTGGAGTTTCTCGGGGCTCACACCCTTCCCACAAGTCCCAGCTTGGGGGCCAGTTTCTGAGTGAATAGAGTAAATGCCTATCTGCCTGTCATTGGGATGTTCAGTTCTTTCACCTCCAGAAATACCTGTAATTGCCTTTAACTGCTTAGTTCTGCTCTCCTCCAAAAGCCACTCCCAGACACACCCCCAAAATGAGCAAGGCTTTTACACCTTTTAATGGGAGTATTTGTGTTTGAGTCAGCTTCCCATCTTCCTTTTAGTTCATGAAAGTTTGGCTCATTTCTTTTAGACTGTTGTTTAGATTGAAACAACAGATTATCAAAGCAGAGATGACTTTCCATTGTATAAAGAGATAATAGACTCAGAGCTCGTAGCTTTCTTTTGTGTCTGGGGGATCAAGTCCAGGTGCCTACAGCTTTCTCTTCCTGTTGGAAGAAGACTTTACTGAGTGGGTACTATGGTCTACTCCTTTGCTGGCAATTTGCATGTGTTTATTCATTGTCTTACACCATCTATTTTTCTGAGTAAATGTGTATTGAATAAATGAGCGACAAAATTTCATTGGAGTCAAAGGAATCTTAGAAATGGAGGCTCACGGATAGGAGTTGCTTGTTTTAGACGTCTCAGATCCTATGGGCCTGGGCTTGCATCGAATTCCCAGTTGCCTTCCCCGTCCAACGCTATTCCACCAGTGTGCACTCCACTTTGTGGGGTTAATTCTATTCTTCTGCTCTCAGGGCTCAGAGGCCTAGAAAAGCCAAGGTCTCCATGTCTGCAAAGAATTTAGAATGAAAAAGATTGTTTCCCTGGATCTTTGAGTAAAGAGGCCCAATTACAACAACTCAGAAGGATTGCAAAGGAAGAAAGGGGATAATGGGAGTTTCCTCCCTTTTTCTCAGGGACAGTAAGGCCTCTAAGATCATCAGAGTTTAGGGAGCCAGCCCAGGGTGGGGATAGTTCTCATTGTTCCCACAGAACAGCTCTTCAGGGCATGGACTGTCCCAGGACTGAAGAGTAGTTTGAACTGGCCCCAAATCCTGAAATTCACTGCAGGGAATTCTGGGGATGTTTGTGGTAATTTAGGAAGATTCTCTCCAAGGAAACTAGCAACTTTGTTGTGTTTCTCTTAATTGAAACTATTCTTTGCCTGAAGCTCCTTTGATGGGTGGACTCTGTGTCCTGTGTGCAAATGGCTTTGTTTGCTGCAATTCAAGAACAGGATGCTGTTCACACTATCTTTTTGTTTTGTCTGCCCTTTCACTCCACTGGCCAGTCCACCCTGCTTGAAATATTCATTACACCCTAGCTGTCCAGATAGTAGAACAAAATGCCCCTACCCCGCAGGCAAGAGAGAGCTACCGGGGTACCTGGAGCATTGGGAGCGCTAGGCAGAAAGAAACACAGGCCTCGTCTAGAGAAAGACGGCTGAGTTGGAACTTAGAGATCCTGGAATCCAATGACTTTCTTTGATGAAAACACTAAGGTCTAGAGAGCTGAAGTGATGTTTCAAGTGCCCATAGCATATCAGTAAGGAGTTGAGCAATGAGTTCCACATCAAATTAATGCTTTCTCCACTAAACCAAAGAGATGTTTATTTAGTGCCACATTCTATGTCCACCATTGTGCATGTAAAGAATGAGGCTAGCCTTCATGGGGCCCACACTGGTTGGATGGGGCAGATTTCTTCCTAGTGTGATGTTCTTTATATAAAATATTTGGATTTCTCTAATCTGCCAGATCAACTCAGTCCTATCATCCATCCATCTATCCATCCATCCATCCATCCACCCATCCATCCATCCATCCACCCACCCACCCATCCATCCACCCACCCATCCATCCATCCATCTATCCAGCCATCTGTCCTTTATGTATTTTTCAGTTTTTCATTCATAATCTCTCACTGGCAGTTTGAATTGTTAGAAGCCACATATCTAGGGCCCGGGTCCTGGTTCCTAATCAACTTGAACACTGGAGATTTTTGACTTTAATCAAGGATATAGTGATTTACCATAAATTAAGTTGGCACAAAAGGTACATTTACCTCTAGGCTTCTTTGAAGACACCTTACTCTCTGAGATATCTTTGAGATATTGACCAATAGCTACCAAGCACTTTGCCAAAACTCAGACACTTTGCCAAGCACTTTAGCTGTGTTTCTCCATTTCATCCTGAAAAGCACTCGATGCGGAAAGCATCGCCTTACTTTACTGATGAAAAAGCTGAGGCTTAAATGATAAAAAATATGACATGCCCTTCATCCTGTAGCGGAGAGGAGGGCCCCACTTCAGGACAATGATCTGTGGTCTGTTAGGAGCTTACACTTCATGGAGTTAAACCCTGCCATTTCCAAGTACCAGGAGCTAAAGGAAAACTGGCACAGATGTCAGAGTCACACTGCTAGGCTACTCTGGAGCCCTGAATTGCCTTGGATTTCTGACTAAGCTCTACAAGGGACAGATACAGCCATACCTGCCCCGATCCTGTAAGCAGCTTATGATCCAGATGGAGCTCTTGCTCTCAGAGCCGGGGCTTTCGGTTGTCTTATACTTACCTTCCAACTCTCTCTTGTCTACACCGCAGAGTCCAGATTCTAGGCGCAGCTCCTTTTGAACTCTGGAAGGCAAAGATGAATTCCAAATTTAATTCAATCTGGGGATGGGTAAGGAGAGAGATTTCCTTTTGTCAAGTGTATTGTTTATATTTCTCATGGCTGTGACTGAAAGGGCGTTGAGGGAAAGAGAACTTCTTTTGGCTTGTGGTTAGAGTACAGTCTACTCTGACAGGGCAAGCATGTGGAGTTCGTGGTGGCTGGAGCATGCAGCTGGGACTCCTCACATTTGGGAAAACCGGGAATCAGGGCACAGGGAATTCTGGCATTTCTTTCACTCTTTGCATTCACTCCTGAGCACCAGCCCATGGGATGGTGCCAGCCAAAATCAGGGTGGGCCTTCCTTCCTCAGTGAAGGTCTCTGAAAAAACCTCCCAGATATCCCCAGGAGCAATCCCCTAGATGTCTCCTAGGTGATTCCCAATCCAGGCAAGTTGACAATGGAGATTAGTCATCACTCCAGGTGTCAGATCCCACCCAAATCCAATAAACAAACAAACAAATAAAGAATCCATGGTTTCCTAGGAGACTGAACTTAAGACCTCATGATTACTTGCCATTGCAGCCCCACCATGGAGTCATACAACGCCCTATTTTGTTTTCTCTGTGGCACTATTGGTACCTAAAGCTGCCTCATTCATAGGTTGGTGGCTTATCTATCGGCTGTCTGTTTTCTCACTTACACTTTGATGGCAGGGATTTGTCCTTGTCTTCTGCACTCAGGATCATAGCTGGCACATACATCCATATTTTTTGGCTGGTCCTGTGAGTCAGCACCTTTCACCATACCTTTATTATAGGATGACTTGTGCTTTGGGACATACAGACTTCATTCCAAGTGGCAATTTGTTCCCACCCGGAGCTTTCTAGAGCTCTCTGTAGTAAGAGTCCTTTGGCAGGTGTGCTCTCTTGTCATATTGAATGGCCATTTATTTTTAGGGAAATCAACACATTTTCTTTTGACAAAAATGATCGAGGGGTTCTTTGTATCCTCCTGTGTTTCCAGGCCTGTGGGTCTTTGCATGAGCCATCTTCCTTAATAGCGGGAAGTTATGTTTAGCCCACTCAGTGTGGACACATAACAAGTGCTCAAGCTTCTTGTCCAAACCCTGTGACTTGACTTGGATGTAAAAGCTTGTTAGAAATGAGTTCTGGGAGCTTGCCATTTGAGGCTGGCCTTGCTGTTACAAATGCAGTTTCACAGGTTGAAAGCGCAGGAAGAGGTGTGAATTACAACCTCTCAGTTTATTGGGTGATTGGAAAAGTCCTAATCCTGGGACTCCTTTAGCCCACATTTAAAACATCTCGGCACAGAGCAAACTGTGTGCACACAGAGGTGTCTGTAGAGTGAGCAGCAGACAGGCTGTATAAGCACAGACATCTTCACACACAGCCCTCTCTACCTGTTCACTTTAGCACACAGTATAAAAAGAGAAAACGAGAAAAGGGAGCTAGCAAATTGGAAATGTGACCTGATAATTTCTGTGCCTTCAACTTTGAAAGTGGAGACCTAGAACTGTGCCTAGTCATTACAATACTTTGTTGTTGAAAATATATATTCTTAGCTGTGTGACTTCACAGTTTGTTAATATACTACTTGAAAACAGTGAAAAAGTAATCTAAAGGCATAAATCTTGGTTTGAGACGGGGTCTTTCTCGTAATAATTCCCAACTGTGCTGGATAGGTTTACGTCAATTCAACACAGCTAGAGTTATTTGAGAGGAGGGAACCTCAGTTGAGAAATGCCTCCATAATATCAGCCTGTAGGGAAGCCTGTAGTGCGTTTTTAAATTAGTGATTGATGAGGGAGAGCCCAACCCATTCTGGGTGGGAGCTGATGACGTCTGGCTCCCGGTTCTCACATGGCTAGAGTTCTTGCCTTGGCTTCCCTCAGTGGACTGTGCCTTGGGATATAGAAGCCAAATAAATCTTTTCCTCCCCATGTTGCTTTTGGTCATGGTGTTTTTTATCCCAGCAATAGTAACCGTAACTAAGGCACCAATTTAGCCCCTGGACTTGCTCCAGCTTAATCCACCTTAAGTTGCTGTTGGTTACAAGGTGAACTACAGATAAAGGGTGACTTGCAGATAAGTGTTAAGGTTTATGAGCAATTCAATTTTATTCCCAAACTTATAGTCATTCAGGGAAAGCTTTTTGAGTAACAGGCAGAGGCTACTGGGGGTGGAACGCTGTAGCCACTAGAGGATGTGCCATCATTCTTCCTGTGAATTGAAACAACAGTGTGGAGGGAGGGGCTAAAAGCATAGTAGCTGAATTAAGTGGGTTTTTGGTTTGGTTTTGTTTTTGGATGGTGTCAGAGCAGAGGTGTTGGCCTGCTTACTGCTCCAGCCAAGTAGAAATCCAGTCAGTTCAGTAAGTTTCCTTTCCATACAGGTCCCTAAAAGGCCCGTCTTCTTTAGGCACAGACCTCTTAAATTCCAGTGCAGTGCAGATTTCTGCATGAAATTATCCACCCTAAGGGGAGAAAGTAATAATTAGCTCCCCCCATCCACTAACTCTATTTGCATGGAATTAGAATGTTGTGTCCATGGTCTCCAAACTGTCTAGGGAGAGACATGACTCCACTTCTCATCTGGAATTTCTGGACAACAAAGTGCAGCAGGGAGAGAAATCCATGACAACACGGGAAAGAGTCTGCTCAACTCCTAACAGCGCCACCTCTTGGGCAGATTGCTTAACTTCTCAGCCTCAGTTTTGTCACCTGCCACCTGCATGAAGGCTTGTGATGGTCACAGCACTTCCACAACTGCTGTGAGATGAGGTAGCCATTGGGCAGGGGTTACCAGATACATACCGTGTGCCCCTTGCATTAGCACAGCTGAGAAACCCAGCCAAGGGCTTGGCTAGACTTATCAGCACCAGAGTCCCCCAGCCTACTCTACCCTACAGTTGGTTTGCATTTTAAATGTGAATCTCGGTGTCCCAAGTTGACAGCTGTGGCTTTCACAAACTAAGTCTCGGCTTGCTAGTGTGGCTTCGAGTTTTTGCCACTTTCATAAGATGTGGGGGCTAGTTGTGTCTCAATTGCCTCGCAGATGAGGAAGGTCATTCATTTAACCTCCAGAGGCTGCTCAAAAAGTCACACGATGGAGAATCTTTAGGACATCTGGGCTACCATTCCCCACAGAGTAGCAGCTCTCGGCAGTCTGGAATCTCTGATTCTCACTCAAAAAGAGGGTAAACGAGACAGAAAAAGGAAAGAAAATCAAAATAGAAACTATCCTCAACTGTAGCTGTACACTGTAGCTGAGCTTCGCAGGAACTGGCAATGGCCTTTCATGTCCCTCCTAGGTGACTCCACCTTGAAGGATAATAAGCCTTACTTCAGTTACTGAATCTTGAAATTTTGTTAGGCCCACTTTTAATGTAGTCACAGTCATGGCAAAATATCCTGGAAGTTCTGATTTTGCTATTTCCTCTCTGCAAGGTCAATTCATGGGGTCTCTGTGGAGGACATTAAGTTACAAGGTATTTTTATGTTTGATCCAAGGGGAGAAAAACAAAAGTGATCCAATACTAGGCCTGTTATTTCTAAGGCATTTTTTGCATGGTGTAGTTTATGTAGGACAACCCATAAAATTGGAGCTTCAGGACCTTGTGTTGCATGCTCATTGTCTGTTTCCCCAGATATCATGTGGGGTGACCCATTTTCCTAGCATGCTTCATTTTAAGACTGACCAAATGTTGATTACCATTTAATGACTGGTCTTTACCACAGAGTTTTCAGACTGGTTTAGATATTTCCTTAGGGGATTTTGGGAGTGCCAGGGTCACTGATGGGGTAGCCTGGGTACTGGTCTGAGGATGAACAGCAGGTGGATTCAGGCTCTAGGTTTGTCTCAAAGTACTCATTTTGCCTCTGCCTCAAGCAACTATATTTTTATTTGTCTCATCTGTCATGATTTTTACCAATGCATCATGGAAGTCAAGGGAAGAAGCTGAACTGTTCTCTATGATTGCTGTGGTCACCCCCTCCTTGGGCTGATGTCAACCCAAAGCAAAGTCAACAGAAACCAGTAGACCCAGGTGACATGAGACAACTTTTATATGTTCATCAAACTTTCCCTGCATCTCTCATTCCTTAGATTTTTCATCTGTAAAATGGGTGCATAGCACCCCCTCCAGACTTCACAGGACTGTTTTTGATATTACATATTGGGTAAGACAATGTGACAAGAAGATAAAGGTCTCAAGTACTTTGATACATTCTGTTCTGCAGAGAGTAACACCAAAACATGTCTTCACGCCTGTGAGAATTTTGAAAACATTTCTGAGATTTGAGTGTGTCTCAGGTGTACAAACCCATACTCTGAGCCCTTTTATCTTGCAAACCCCAAGGATATTCTAGTTTTTATGCTATCTATTTTATTTAGATTTGAGATTCCCAATGATTATACTATTTAGTTAGTATTTATGATGTATATTCTTATTTTAGAAGGCTTTCCAATTGGCATGAAGTCATTGTACCTGGTGCTAGATTACATAAAGCCATTTCCATGAAAATATATACAAGGTCTTTTGAGCAAATTCTTATCTTATCCCAGGAGGGAGGAAGACTAGATGTATCCCTGCTGCTGTTGTGAATTTTTCAAGGTCACATAGCTTGTAATGAGCAGAATTTGGGTGTGACCAGTGCATCCTGCTCCAAGATGGAGGTTCTGGCATATCACCATGTCAGGACTCTACTGATCTCTTCTGAAGTGCAGATACTAGCAAGTTACAGCTAAGGTGCCTCTCCTGAGCTACCCTTCTCTTAAAGTGCTGCTTCTAGACTTGAGCACAAACTATACTCTAATTAGATGATGTAGAAGCAATTACGGCTGCCCAGAAAAAATGTAATTGCAAGACAAAGTGGAGCTATCATTTTTTTCTTTCCCTAACTGCAGCAGGAAAAACCCTGTGTGGGTTTCTGATGCTTTGTCAGTTCGCTTACCACATCCTGGGTTTGTGCGAGTCAATCTGCTAAATCAATAAGATCCAAAAGAGAAAAAAACAAAGGTTTTGGGGCCAGTGGACTTCCTGGTTGCCATGGCAACATATAAGGGTATGCACTGTGGTTTCTTGCTCTCATCTATCTTCCTGGAGGCTTGTTCCCCAAGGACAACTTGGCTTTACAGAGCTCTTATGTAGTGAGGTAATACCAAGGGACAAACACCCTGTTGGACCCAAGAGAAGGGGTGGGCTTTTCAGCAGGTTCTCATTGCCATGTCCCCAGCACTGAAGCAAAAGGCAAGAAGAAGGCTTCTCCATAAATTCTGAAAACTACTCAAGATATTTCTAGACAATGAAATGGCTCTGCTCTTTGGAGGACTTGGCAGAAGTGACCAGGGTGACAGCTTCTTAGAGGGTTGTTCTTTCATAGAGTCCCATTGACTCATGATGAACTCCTTGTTCCTTAGACGTCAGGGTGTTCAGTAAGACCCCCAGACATTGGGGTGCCTTTCCTCTCTAAGTTCCAAGAGATGAATAGCTAGCTCAGTTAAAAGCACCCCAGGACAAGTTCTGGAGGAAATTCCCTCTCTCCGTATGATTGTGCATGACTGTTTTCTCTCCTCATTAAACTCTCACCTGCCTTGGGGGCAATTACTGGAGAAACTGAGTCACTAGGAGCCCATGGTCTGCCAGTGGCCAGCCAAAGGCAGTCCAGCTACTGACAAGGATTTTAGCCTAGTTTGGAAGTGGATGTTGAACAATATGCTCTTTCATTAGGCACCCATCACATGGGAGTCAGACGATGGGACGAGTGTGGGGACCATGGGAAGGCTGCCAGCCTTCTTCTGCACCAGCAGGTCTGGTGAAGCAGGGGCTACACAGCTTGAAAGGCTCCCAGATGGAAGCTCTGGGCTTCCAAGACATCAAATGGGTGGAAAGAAGAATGACTTGTTCATGATGTGCCTCAGGATGATGCTTCATGACCATGAGTTAGGGATTTATTGGGAACAACTCGCTCATACCTTTCATGAAAAACACTATGAGGCAGGATCACTGTAGCAAAAGTCAGCATTCTGCAGTTAATGTCCCCTGAGGTTGTCCTGGCCTCATAATGGTCTAGGGAACCATGTTCAGTCACTCTAGACTTAAGTTTCTCTTTCCTCACAGATAATTTGTTTAAGGCTCTGCATTGTCCTACCCTACTCATGGATGATCTAATTACCAGTATTTTTTTTCTAAACTTGTCACTTTCCCTCCCTGCTTCTGACCAGAATCAGCTCAGTTAGGCTCATGAATTGCATCATCTTCTGTGAGAGTCTGCAAACCCGAGGGCAGTAGTTGAGCCTTGGCTTTTAAATAACGAACACTGTGAAAGTGAGGACCATGTGACGGGCTCACCAGTTCTTCGGGCTGCCACTCACTGCCCAAGAGGATGGCTTTCTCCTAGGTGAACCATCTTGTTGAGGTCCATCAATCCAGGGTGTCAGGTTCCAGCTGGATCAGTCTAGAGCGCATAGTATAGACCTTTGGGATGGCCAGTAGCCATCTCAGAAGGTCACAAGCAGACTCTGCTGTGGTGGACCCAGCTGTGAGCCAATCCTGAATGTCCGCTCTTCTCACTAGCTCTGCCTAGCCATGGCTGGAGCACTTGGGATGTAAAATACAGAAAACTGAAACTGCTGCTGGGACCGGACTGTTCCAGTTCCCAAGAGTATCCCAAGAGTAGGTAGCAGTTCCAATAGCAAGAGGATCTTGCATTAAAGTGGGGTGAAGCTTTTGCCCTTCCTGCCAGAGTGAAGGAGATTCACCCTAAAATCATCTCCAGTAAGCCTTAGTCTCCTCTCTAGAACTTGTTTAATGATTGCCTCTCCATGCTTTAAAAAGCACATGGACAGCCAATGAGATTCTGATAGTGTTTGAACCCTTTCCATGTCTAGCTACCATTTAACACTGTAACAGGATCAGCCTGACTGTTCAGCCTGTGCCTGCCCCTACCAGTTTCTTAAGACATCTCAATGTATTAGTCAATTCAGATGCAAAACGAGGTTAATAAAGTAGTCCATTACATAAGATTGTCATGAGAATAAAATGAATTATTAGCTGTAAAATCCTAAAAACTGAAACATTACCCAGAATAGGTGCTGTCTTTGCTTCCTGGTTTTCTCACAATCCGTGATAAGTGGACCATGGGATCGGGCAAGTCACCGAGTTGCAGGAACTGGCCTGCCTTCTATTTCTACTATCACTAAGACAACAAGTTCTCTTCATACAAAGCCTACTGTGAGCCAAATCAACAGTAAAATACTGAATTCTGCTTCAAAACTCATGGGGAGATGGCAGAGAGAGGATAGGCAGGAGACTGGCTCGGGCAGGCAAGCTAGAATTCTTTTGGGGTCATCTGGAGAAGAGGTTTGAAAGCTATCCACCTCTATTGGGCACAATATGTTCATGAGTGTCTTCTGGTGGCCTTCTTGTGGGATATATAGCTGTCCACTTTTAGGGGGTCTAGCTTTATAAATGGTTGCCTAAACCTGTGTGAATATGAATATATTGCACCCATTGCAGAGATGCTGACTTCATTGTGTAGACAGATAAAGTTAGTTACAAAAACACAAGCAGTCCTTGGAAACAGTTTCTTTCTTGAAAAACAGCAAGCGTTCATAGAAACAAAGCTCCAGGTTCAACCATTCTAGTGTCCAGTAGAGAATTCTCAGCAAAGCCTGATATCTTAGCAGATATGGGGAGTCTACCTGCCTTCTAGAGCAGGAACCACCCCCACCTACCTCTCAAGAAAGTTTGGGAAGAAGCACATAATGGAAACTTGAGTGGAAATTACATAGTGGCTCCCTTTCAGATGGCGTTATGATTTTCTCCCACTCAGGAAATGACTGGGTGTAGGAAGAACCCATCTCTCCCTTACTCTACAGTGTAAGCAAAGTGTTAAATCACTAGGGTAATGTCCCTAATGAAATCTGTCTTTCTTGATCTGAAAGGCGTAGGGAAAACTAAAGATAAGGTAGACAGTGCCATAGGTCAGTTGTGGCTTTTCTGAGAGTGACTTTTAATCTAGTCTACATCAGGCTCGAAGTCTGACCCTTCTATTTGGACAGCTTTGGACACCACTTTGTACTTTAGTTTCTTCATGTCGGAAATGGATTTTTCAGACTCTTCCCCAGGAATGAGTACCCTAATTGGTTATCTAATGTTAAGTGGTCAGACCTGAAATCATATACTTACAAGTAACATTAAAAGGATTGAACAGGAGATATATATATATATATATAT
>LOJH01001459.1:32126-48655 GCA_001685095.1 Ellobius talpinus
AGAGAGACAGAGACAGAGACAGAGACAGAGACAGAGACAGAGACAGAGACAGAGTGTGTTAAAAGGCCTTGAGAAGGAGCAAGGATGATATGGGAGAGTTTGGAGAGATGTAGAGATGCAAAGGGGAAATTATATAATTATATTTTAATTTCAAAACAATACAATTATTGAAAACGACTTTGCCAGTGTGTTGGCAAAGTTTCTAAGGTGGTTAACAAGAGTGCGATACACACAACTTTAATTATTAGAAGCTCCATTTCTACCCAGTTTCATTTAGTGAGTCTTGCAGACTCTAGCAGGTTGTTGCTGTGATCACTTCAAGAAGGCTGAGCATCAAGAGAAGTTTAGCAGCTACTTAACCGTACCACCTGCAAAGTGGCAAAGGCTGGGAAGATCGGAGCTAGGCTAAGCAATTGCCTTTCCCATGTGCCCATGGAGACACTCAAGTGGTTTCTTTTTCTGGTCTTTCTGAGGAGGACAGGCAAACCAGACTCTTGAATGATGGGCCTGGAGACGCCCCTGCCCTGCTCACAGCCTGCCATAATGAGCGCTCTAAAGGAGCAGCATGATTTCCTGGATCAGAAAGTAGCCTCAGTCTACATCCTTCCCTGAGCCCATTCTGTCTCTCAAAGGGAGGGGCTTCTAGCCGTTCAAGTCACTCAGATAAAAGAGATGAATTGGAGACCAAAGGGCTCAGCAGGAAGCATTGTTAAAGGATCTTCATAAGGAAGGGCTTGTTTGAGAGGCGTGGTTGCCATTTAATATTAGTTCCTTCATGTGTACATGTGTGGCATGTGTGTTCCCTTACATGTGAATGTATGCATATGGGTGCACATGTGTAGGTGTTCAGGTGTTTGCACACATGCAGAGGACAGAAGACAACATATCGTTCATTACTGAGAAGCTGTTCACCTTTCTTTTTTCTTTGAGACAGTGTCTCTCCCTGACCTGGAGCTCACCTTGACTGGTAGGCTAACTTTCCAGTAAGGCCTGGGCGTCAGCCTGTGTCTGATTCCCCAGTACTGGTTTCCAAGAGCACACCACCACCTCATGCCTGGTTCAGCAAGTTTTATATGGGCTGAGTTATCTTCCAAGCTCTAATGTTTGCCTCTCAAGTCAGAGCGACTCCCAGATCCTAGAGACTTTTGTTTCTGAGTAACCAACTGCAGATAGAGATTCTGAGGTTCTTCCTGCTTGGAGCTTAGCCCATTACTACGTGAGCTCTGCTAGAGATGTTCTGTGGTCTGTGCTACTTCTATCTCACCTTGCTCTCATGATGCTTGGGAATAGCGTTGGCTATGCATTTGCAGGATAAGGAAGCCAGGGGAGTTACCTATCCTACCAGGGGAAGAAGGGCCTATGAGCCCAGTCCGGGTGGGTTTGAATATTTGCCCTACCACTGCAGCTCCGTGACCTCGGGCATGTTTGTATAGTTTCTCTTCTCCATGCCTCAGTTTCTCTATCTGGAGAGTGATGATTAATATTACCCTAGAGTTGTTTTAAGGAGACGATTAATTAACACTTGTAAAATGCTTATAAGAGTGCCTGAAATTTACAGAAGAATTCACTACTGCTATTGTTCTTGGTAGTGTTAATACCCTTTGGGGTAAAAAAAATAGGCTGTATGTAAATATGAAGAAGAGAGTTAGAATGTCTTCATAAATTGCTAGGGCTTAGATGATACACAGACCTGAGGGTTTGGTGCATTTGAAGGCCGGAGTGATCCAAAGCTGAGGGATTGATTATCAACTCACGTGACAGTTGATCTGGAAGTCTGGGGCATCATCCTCGTGATTCTTAATGGTCCAGGTGCCATTGGGGTAAGGAGCGGGATTCCTCCTCACAAGATTAAAACAAACAGAAACCTGTACTTCCTGAGAATGTCTCACTTGCCCAGTAACCGTTTCAGATGCCTGTAGTATGTCGGGCTAAGCTAGAAAGATGAAGGCTGAGTTTCTCTGTCTTGCACTGTCCTTGATGGCCCACGCACACACACAGGCAGTTTCAGGCACACTTACTGAGTAACCATCCTGTGTGGACACACAGTCTCTACAGTAACATCAGTTACTGCCCATGGAACTCAAGGGATTTTACTCGAAAGTCTCCGCTTGCATTGGTTTCTCTTGCTTTTGCATATCCCGTTGGCCAGGTGGCAAGCTAGAATCGATTTTCATAAGAAAGAAACTGCTGCTCATCTCCAGACCATTGTCCAAGCCTCAGCCTTTATTTTTAACCTTGGAGTTGACAGCAGCCACCTGGGCCAGGAGCAGGCAGGTGGCATCTGACTGAAGTTGCCCCAGGAGCCTCATCTGCAAGAAGCCCATTGAGACACTTCTCTCTCCTTTTGTATGCGGGATCAGGAGAGGCCTGGAAGGGCTGTCTCCCTCAGTGACAGGGTCCCTTTGTGAAACTGGCCAGCTGAGACTGAGCTGCAAATGTCAGTAAAAATAAATAACATTTCAAAGGGAGCTTGTGCATTTCCTTCCTGTGTGTGTGCATTGCTTCATCAGCCAAGAGCTGCAAGAGTGGCTTTGGTGAGCGCGCTGGGCCTCTTAGATAAGGAATTAGCTGTACAGAGCATCTTTCCTTCACTGCAACTGCCTCCCTCCAGGGTTTCGTGGGCTTTGTTTCTGTTTTTAAAGTAGCTGCTTGCTGATGACACAAACCGAGGTGAAGAAACGAACTTGCAGTGGCCGGGGCCTTCTCCAGGGTGACTTCTCATTTCTTTGTTTTGCATCTGTCTGACACTGCCTTGTCGTGTTCGGAACCTGCTTCCTGCTCTAGGAGAAGGCAGCTGGCACCTGTCATAATCGTACTTTATAATAATAGGCCATCTTTTGTCATCATGAAGCAGTGGTTTAGGTGAGCCTCTCTCCTGTTTTAAACCTTGGGCACGTGGAAAACTGCTTCAAACCCCTCTTTGAGGGAGGTCAACCCATCTGAGAGGAGTTCCTACTTCAGCCATCTAAAAGCTGAGGATCTGTGGAAGTTGCTTCATTCCTTCCCAGCTTCTGATTCTGAGCATTCAAACCTATATGCAGAGCTTACCTTTTAGGGCACTGGTGACAATTGTGCAACACAGAACCCCAAAGGTTCAAGATACCAAAGGACAATTCAGGGGGGTTAAAACCTCTTCTCCCACCACAGCCCACTCCAAAATGTAGAACAAAGTTTGGTTCAGGAAGAGCCTGTGGTTCTAGAGAAAGACGGTCCAGTCACTTCCTTCAGCAATTCCCTTCTCCAGCTTCAGTTTTTTTGTTTGTTTTTGTTTTTTTTTTGTTTTTTTCTGTTGTTATTGGAAGGCGATTTGAACTTTGGAGGGTCCAGATCTGGGTTAAGGCTACTTCTCTGTGACTCCAGACCTGAGTTTTAAATCCTAGCCTGGTATCTCGGGCATTGCTGAGAGAAAACGTGGTAGCATGACAATTCAGAAGAAAAGGGAACCATTTGTGTGGCTCTAAGCCAGAGTGTTCCACATAGGAAAGAAGGCAGGTGTGTGGTCTCAGGTCTGGAGGAGCTCAGAGTGCCTGATGGAGCCCAGGGAAAACTCTGGGGTTGGAGCAGTGCCCGCAACTCCCAGACTGGAGAGGGAGGGAGGCCACAGCCTGATCGCATTGCTCTTGACCAGAAGGAAGTTTGCTCTGGGTGCAGCTGAGTATATAGTGTTAGAAGAGATAAGGTAAGGAGCAACACCAGTTGATTGTGGAAGTGTGCTCACAGTGTAAGTGTGGAACAGAGTCCCAAATACAGAACTGTATATGCAATACTAGTGTGTGTGTGTGTGTGTGTGTGTGTGTGTGTGTGTGGTAGGTGTGTGTGTAGTTTTCTTAGTAGTTGACATGTGTTCCTTCATGACTCCCCTGGATTTGGTCAGTTTCTCATGAGTTCTTCGCTGATGGAGATTCTTTTAAGGATGGAGGTCCTTTATGCTGCCATGTCTCAGATTTAAGCTTGATGTTTCTTTGGAAAGCCAGAGTGAATTCTGAAGGCTGCATCAGTAGAGATGTCTATTTGGATTTTTGTTGATGTTGTTGAGGTAAGGGTACATTGTAGCTGTGGCTGGCCTTGAACTTAGGTGATTATCTTACCTCAGCTTCCCAAGAGCTGGGATTTCAAGCGTGAGATGCCATGTGCAGTTCTTTGGCTTTCATGGGTATGCATGTGTGTGTGCGTTCATATTTATAGGCCTGTTCACACATGTGCACATGCACGTTGAGGCAAGAAGAAAATACTGACTGTAATTCCTCAGGTGTCATCCACCTTGTTTGTAGACACAAGGTCTCTCATAGGCCCTGAACTCATCAAGAAGTCTAAGCTGGCTGGGCAGTGAGCCCAAGGGATCTACCGGTCACATCCAGCCCTAGCATTACAAATGCTGGCCACAATAGCCAGCCTTTTATATGTGGATTTGGGGGGATTAAACTCAGGTTCTCATGTTTGCAAAGC
This sequence comes from Ellobius talpinus, assembly GCA_001685095.1. Taxonomy (NCBI): domain Eukaryota; kingdom Metazoa; phylum Chordata; class Mammalia; order Rodentia; family Cricetidae; genus Ellobius; species Ellobius talpinus. The sequence continues at coordinate 36,573 of LOJH01001459.1, forward strand.
AAGCACTTTACTGGCTGAGCCATCACCCCAACCTGCTGTTTGACTTTTTTTTCTTGTTTTTCTCTTTTAATGTCTTCACTTATAAGCACTTCTTACCATTGATCTAGTTTTGTGCAAACTTTTCATGCAAAAGAGTCTAACATTTCTGTTTGATCCCACAGATTTGAATATAACCTGCCGCTTTGCAGGTGTATTCCACGTGGAGAAAAATGGCCGCTACAGCATCTCACGGACTGAGGCAGCTGACCTCTGCCAAGCTTTCAACAGCACCCTGCCCACCATGAATCAGATGTTGAAGGCTCTGGATATAGGGTTTGAAACTTGCAGGTAAGAGACCAGCACCCTCTTTGGGGACAGTCCACTGGGGAGGGGCAGGGCTTACAGCTGGAAGGCTCTTTCCTGACAGTTGAATGGGTTCTTGCCTAAAGAGGTAGCCCTACCTATTAATTTGACCAAGACAACCTGAAACCAGTATGACAACTGGAATTTCAAATCAGCTTAAGAAGACACCTTGGCGAATCATGTGCTCACTCGTGGGGGAGGGGAGTCAGGGTCAGCCATGAAGGTCATATCAGTTGCCTAATGTGCTCCTGTAGCACTCCTCTGGCTTTGAAGAAACATTCAGCATCATTGTCGGAACCACAAGAAAACGCTAGCCAAATAACAGTGTTTAAAATAAATAGGTAGCTGGCAGAGTCTTAGCTGTGCAGACTTGACACAAGGCACGTTCTTCAACCCCCCTCTGTGAGCTTTTAGGCTGTCTTCTGTGTTGCTATGATTTGACAACGTAAGTAAAAGGATATGGAAGTTTTAAAGCTAGATTACATTAAAATAAGCTGTTATCAGAAGACTTGAGAAGTTTTCTTTAAGGTACCCAAGGCCCCAGAGGACCTTCCTCAAATCATTTTGTTCCACAATAATCGTAAGAGGCAGGAGCAGCCTATGCATTTTTTGGTTTTGTGGCCAGTGGCATGTGTGAATGGGATCTTGGTGACACCTTCAGTCAAGTGGTTGTTGTGGTTTGATTTCACTAGAAGATCTGAGTAATCTTCATATGTGCTCTAAATCCCTACCTCAGTCTCCAGCTTAAGCAGTGTGGTTCTCTTGCCTCTCCAGTGCTCACACACATGCACACACATGCAAACAAAATGTTTTTAGAAAGTCTAGCTGCAGCCCTCCTCAAGGAAGCTGTTAAATGGAAGTTAATTGCATCTATCCCTGGCCCTTAGTTACAGACTCAGGCACCCACATCTTGAATGGTCCCTGAGACTCTTGCTCTGTCTAATACAGTAACTATTAACCACATGTGGTGAGTTACATTTAAGTTCATTAAAATTAGATTATATGAAAATGAGTTCTTTGATGGCGCTAGCTATGTTTCACTCACCTGGTAGCTGCCCTATCAAATGTCGCAGATTATATAGAGAATGTTTTCATTATTTTGAGCAGCACCAGCTGGACATCTGTCTCTAAGGGTTCAGAGCTAAGTCTAGGAGAACGGTAAAGGATGAATGATAGCTCTGGAGCTACAGAACCTGACCCATGGCCTTCGTGAAAGATGGCTGGTTAGCAAAACCATCTATTCAAGCCCCAAGGCTATATTTTAAAATGAGGCCCTGATTAGGTCACAGGGCTAAGAAAGTTATTTCAGAAAGCTGGCCTATGATTGTGAAATGCAGTTAGGATGTACTTGTGAAACACAAAGGCTTCTCATCTGTTGAGAGCCAGAGGAATGAATACAGAGTCCCGAGCTGATGGGAACATCCTAAAGACATCCTTGATCTTAATCCTTTAACTTCTCTGTTTATTACTAAGACTTTTTATAGATGAAGTAACAGAGCCTTAAAGCTTGTCATGGATCACACCGATTGTAGGTAGAGGAGTCTCAGTTTGGTTGTGATCAGTCTGAGCGTAATGACTAAGCCCTCGTAAAGGATAGGTAAGGGGGAGAATGCAAGGACTGGCTAAATATGTCTTTTCTCTGTTGGTGGAAGTTTCCTCTCTCAGAGCTGCTTGATCCCAAATACCCAGCAACTGCTTCTCAAATTACCACACAGAGGCTTAGTATTATTTATAAAGGCTCGACCAATAGCTCAGGCTTATTGTTATTAACTATCTCTTACACTTAAAGCTAACCATATTCCTTACTTATACTCTGCCATGTGGTGGTACCTTTTCTCAGTACTATGTGCTTATCTTTCTTCTCTGTGTGTCTGCTGGAGTCTCCTGACTCTCCACCCTTCTCCTTTCCACTATCTTTAGTTTGGTTGCCCCGCCTATACTTCCTTCCTGGCTATTGGTTAATCAGCATTTTATTAAACCAGTTTGAGTAACAAATCTTACAGTGTACAAGAGGACTGTCTTCCTTGTGGACAGGCACTCATTCATGCCATGTACATCTATAGAAATTTCAATGCCCCAACTCATGTATAGTACATGCATATAAAACTGTCATGTGGTGAAAATTCACAATAACTCACCAAGAGAATATAAGAATGTATTCAATTCTGGAATATCTATTTTATATATGTATAATATATGTATATGGCATATACATATTATTCATACATATTTGTCAATATGATACAGGAGGGCAGGATGAAGAGTAGTTTCCTTGTGGAGTATTATTTAGAAAAAATATGAAGATAAACTTCTGCTGCAGAAATCTCTCAAATCTGTCATTGTACCCATACTGGTATTAAGTGTTTCAAAACTCAATTTCATAATTTCCCTCAGGTAGCTATGGAATCAGATATCTGCCAAAAGTCAGAAGGCATAGTCTCACAGGCTAGGACAAAGCCTCAGCAGGGACTTCTGTCTTGTCTGCCCTGCCCTGATTAGGGACAACTCTCAGGTCCATGGGAATTTCTTGCTATTTAATTGTGTGCCCTCCCACCTCTGGGCTAAGGAGACTGGGGAAATCAGCCTGTCGATTTGGATGAGGAATTTGTCATTCAGCTTCCATTGCAACACCGACATAATGAGAGACTTTGAGCTTAGGAGCTTCCAAGTCATTCTCATTTCCATGTGTCTTGCTGGGTGCTGCAGGCTGTGCTGTTGCCCCAACAGTGGGAGTTAAAAGAGGGTGCATTTTAGCTTGCATTGTACTTCTCAAACCCTGCCAAATTTAGCATCTCCCTCTTTGTTCTTTTGCTGTCACCCCACCTCTTTCCCCTTGAGCAGCATTTTCTCGACCCACATGCCATGTTTTGAGGCATTTCGTGTCCATGTTAGATGGCCACTGAGACGGTGGTGACATGCACTATGTCTGAAAAGGCCTCCAGCCCCAGCAGACTCCCAGAAACACCCAAATAGGTGTAGGAGTGGATGGTGTGTGGCTTGAAGAACTTTGTTAAGTGACCCACTGCCATTTGCTGCCCTAATTGCTATTCCTCTCAGTTCAGTGATGGCCGATTTGTCTCCGCGGGTCTGGGTTGCTCACAAAGTCAGACATATGGTATGCTCAGCACAGGAGCCAGTTGGCCATAATAAGAAGTGAGGGACTCAAGGGAGAAGGGGAGGACAAGAAAGGAGTGACAAAATAAGACAGCTCTAGAATTGCAGACTGAAAGGAAGACCAACCCACTTGCCATCTTAGGGAATTGGCTCATTTTATGTCATTTTTGAAAAACATAAAGTTAATTCAGTGTCAAATCTCCTAGTGTAGTTTTTTTCTTCTGGAACCCAGGCTTCCTGATGCCTTTAATAACATTGCTGGCCATAAATTTTATATGGAACAATTTTGTTTATTCATGAATCTTTTTGGTTAAAAACAAGAATGATCACCAGCTCCCAGTCTTTAAACAAACTCTCTTTGCCTCCATCATTTTTGCCTGTCTTCACTTTCCTGTGCTGGTGATTTTGGATTTTATGGAACTAGGTTATTGGGACCCTTAGTATCCTTGGGGTGAATATGTGGAGGTGTTGTGCACATTAAATGCCATTTGATGGGATATTATGAAATGAGGTCCTGGCCATGCAGGTTAATAACTTCATGTTTTCCCTTGACAGGTATGGATTCATACAAGACAATGTGGTGATCCCGAGGATCACCCCCAATGCCATCTGCGCAGCCAACAACACAGGAGTATATGTCCTCCAATCCAATACTTCCCACTATGACACATATTGCTTCAATGCCTCAGGTGGGTTCTACGTGCATGGTCTTTGGGCTGCCTGTGGGAGCATGGCTGGCTGACTGTAGTTCAGCCAAAGCATGGGTGGAGCTTCCTGAAACTTCCACTCGAAAGGAGTCTCTACAATAGAAGGAAGAGCTAGACTCTAGTATCCATGGTACTAATGTGCCAGGCTTGGGAAGCTGATGATAAATAATTAAATATCAATTCTTTTACACAAGGTTGGAGAGTGTTAAAGAAAAAAGGCACCATAGGAAGGCCCAAACTCAAGGAATGCTTGTCATTTGAGAGGTGAACAGGGAGGGTGCATCCGAGGAAGTGTTTTGGAGAGCCACAGTCAAGGAAGTGGAGCTCTTGGCAGATGAGAAGGCCACGTGATATCGGCAACAAGAGCATCTTAACTCTACTGAACAAATACCAGGGAATACAAGGTGGCATAAGCCCAGTCAGAGCATAGAGCTACAGGCAAAGAAGTTATACAGGTTTAGCCGAGGGGTGGCTAGAGCCTCCAGCGGGTTGAGAAATCGAAGCAATTTCTGCCGAAAAGTGGTACCCATCTATTGATCGTTTAGAGGTGCAAGCTACATGACTGAGAATATTATTATAAATGGAGCTAGTGAAAAAACAAGGAGGATATGATAGCATTGGCCTTCCTGAAAAGGTTCCTTACGCAGTGGTTGAGGCCACCAGGAGTAAGAAAGCTAAATGAAAACAGAGATGCTGGGCTCCCTCCTTTGTCTATGAAAACTTTCCCAACTTAGAAGTCATGCTTACAAGTCTATTCAAGCCACCACACACTCACACATATCAAAAAATTCTGTGTACTATACATTATTCAAAGTCTTTTGAGATGAACTGAAACCATAAATGACAAAGTTTTAAATGCCAACCACCAAAAGTCTCAGTTTTCAGGACTGTATCTTCTAGTCCCCTGAAGGGTTGAAACTATATGTTAGGGAAGGAAAAACTTTGAGGTGAATTTGTCATATCTTCCAGGACTGCAAATTTTCCTCAGACATCGAAGGAGGATGTTTAATAGGCTGGGAAGTGGCTAGGACTTTACCCCCATGAGACCACAGCTGGTATAATACCATGGTGGGATATAAAAACTGTGTGGGCTTTTAAGGTAACAGGGGGCATGGAGGGCAGCAGGAGATTACATCAGTGTCCTTAGACTGTGCCAGTGTGCCTGTGCCACCTACCCATTGTTTCACAAGCACTGAGGAACACATGGGGATTCAGAGGAGAAATCTAGAGTTTGGGGTAAGGGGGTGTATTGAAGCCAAGTAGTGGAAATACAGTATATGTACCCAGTGAATTTTTCCAAGTATATATGGGGCACGGAGACACACACACGGCGAAAAATCACAGCAAGTTTACCTCTCTTTATCATATGAGAAAGAACACACTTGGAGTTGGATCAAAATGAGGAAGTCCACCTGATACTATACAGGACACTATCCGTACCGAATGTAATGAACCAAAGCTCAGATGGGTAAATAGGAAGTAGGCAAAGAGCGCCCTGGCTTAACTTCTTCCATCTTTGTAGAAGGGGTCAGGAATGAAGGGGTTGAACGGGTGGCAACAATGCAGTTTGGTGGGATCCTGCCTGCTGCTCCCAGTCTTTAGGTTCTGTTTTTGCTTTTCCTGCTGAAGCCTGTCCCGTGAAAGTACACAGTAAATCACAAGACTGTGTTCCCACACTGCCTCGGCTGGTTTACAAGCTGGTGTCACTTTGAGTTAAGGTTCTAAGAAATTTAATTGAAACAGGCAAAAGCACATAATGCTTTATGGTCAGGAATCAAAGTGATCCAGGCAAACAGTTACTTTCTTCCTATTCTTCATGATACCCCCAAATATGGGTTCATTTCCAGCACAGGGGTCACCAGTGTTGATAAACTCTCTTCTCCTTAGAGAAGCAGGTGTTAGTTCAGTCAAAAACTGGGAGAAGTACCAACCCTCCGCTTCATCTCCAAATGACTGTGTTAGAAGATGCAAAGTTTAAAAATAATATTACATTTCATTTTTTTCTATTTTCTACATGGATTCCATGTTGATAAGCTTTAATGCTTTTTCTTTAAGTTCAAAGACAATAAATATTTATTAATAGTATCTACACACTATTGTGCTAAGTAAATAGAGGGCAAGAAATAACCAAAAAGTGTGTTTCTTGTCTTAAAGGAATTAACAATCTTCTTGAAGCAGTAAGACAGAAAATGCAGAAAGGGAGGCAAGAATAAATGTGGCTGAGGATAAGTACAGTCCACATCCTGGATATCAGGGCAGAAAGTGAAGATCCTGGCAGCTTCCAGCATGCTGCCAAGAACATCTTGGAAAGAATCTTAGATTATACCTAGCTCAGGACTGCAACCTGGAGGTCCCAGGGGAGGGAGCCCGTACACTAGCAACAGGGAGAAGAGCCAGCAATACCATAGCAGGTAACTTCTACAAGCTTAAACCCCATACTTCTGTGCCCCCCCAAATAAAAGCACAGCAGCCCCCAGGAAAAGGCTATATGATTTTTTCCCCACCCTCTCTCAGTATCTAAGGCCCAACATAAATGAGTCTGGTGACTTCTAGGGAAGGGACAAGATGACTGACTCAAGCCCATCTTTTAAAGCTTGATTCAGTAAGATGTCTCATCCTCCTCTTAGGGCAGAGTCAGGGAGCAGATTTTACATTCGTGATTTGTCCATTCACTCATTTATTTGAGAGCTGTTTGGAAGATTTACTCACGGAACACCTATAAGGTACCAACCCCAGAGGAAGTGCCCTTCCTGCCAGCATCCAGAGACTGACACCTAGACTAAATAATTATTATCTTAGCCCTTTGGAGCCAGTGGAGCCAAACTTTCTAAGAATACAGCCCCGGGGAAGCCCAACTTAGAATTTCTTTAACAAGTTCCTGTGCTCAGGGACACTCCCAGCAGTGCATTGCTTAAGAGACTGAAGTGCCATCTAATGAGGTCACGTGAGTGGCGTGGGCATGAATACGTTAACTGCAAATTTGGGTCACCCTGCATCTTGGCATCCTGGACAGACTGAATTTCCGTATGAAATTTTAGGTGAAATGGAGCATGAAGAGGTGCCGTGGGAACCCACACTCATCACTGACAGACTAGACTCTGTTGTTGACATGCTCAGCTTATTACAACTGTGCTCCCAGACACTCACAGGCCCACTCCTGAGGATGCTCCACATCCAAATACCAGAAACATCTCACAGATGGGCTCAGCCTAAGACAAAGAAAATAGGTACCCCCATCTCTCCAGTAGCTGCATTCTCAAATAAGGTGTTTTGAAGAATATTTTAAGAAATAAAGAGGTAGAGAAATAAATGTGGCGACCTTGTAAATTCATTAGAATCAGGGATAGAAGCAGGCTCATATTTTGTCTGCTTTCTTCTTCTCTCACTTGGCCTGCAAATGCTAAGTGACCCATAGAAAGAATCAGTTAACACTTTAATAACTATTCAGGGCGTCACTCTCCAGGCTTATCCACAGGCTTCTGGACCTGTTGATAGCTGTGAACCATTTTAGGCGACAGCATCTTTGGTGTGCTTTCTGGGAGAACTGGGACCTTTCCTCACTTTTCCTCTCATTTGACAAATAGATGCTAAATGTCTCTCTGTTCTCACACAATGTTCTGGGCCAAGCAGATGAACTTACTGCTCACTTTGCAGAGCCCATGCACCTCTGTGGCAGGGTGGAAAGCAGGAGGTGGGTGGCGTGAGATTCATATGAGAGTAACACAAGCTAGAGAATTTTAGATCATAGTGCATATGAAGAAGAAACGAAAAGGTGACACATGATGGTGACAGGTTTGGGGAAGTGATGTAGCACTGACTTCACCATTGGTGACTTTCTCATTTAAAGGTTCCCTTTATGAACTTTTCACAGCAACTTTTACAAGAATACTTCCCGTAAAACACACTCTCCTACTGCTGTCTACAGCTGCCAGCAGCTTTTGCTTTCAAAGAACTGACTGGAAAAAACAAGCAAGCAAGCAAGCAAACAAACAAACAATAAACAACCAGTCTTTTTATATTTGGCAAAAGGTGTTTCTAGTAACTTAGAAGCAGCCACTACCTGCTTGCCCAATTTCTGTTTCTGCCTGTGTTATGAGCGGGCAACAGTATACGACAGGGAACTTGAAAATGCTTGACACCTGCCTTCCTTGTGACCGCTGTCTGCCCATTTTCTGCCCCTGTCCCTCCAATACATGTGTGTCTACACCCACCCACCCATCAATCTCTTTATTCTTTTCTCTTTGCCAGAAAGCAGCTCTAGGAGAAAGCACCCTAAGAAATTGTCATCTAACGCTGAAGTGGCCATGGTCACCATAAAAGCTGTTGTGCAGCTAGGTGTGAGGGCAGCATTCTTGTAAGCCCAGCACTTAAGAGGTTCAGGCAGGAGGATTATGAGAGTAAGAGCCACCTAAGTCTCAGAAAAACAAACAGAACAGGTAGCCCTACAGTACACAAGTGGAGCCAACCTTTATGTGAAAGCAAGGCCACTTTATAGCTCTCTGGAGTTCAATAGCTCCATACACACTAATAAAACATCTGGGCATGACTGGGGTGGTGGTTAAATTGCTGTTGTCTGCATCTAAGATTTAAGAGATAACACACAAATCAGAAATTATTGCTTCTGGCTTCTGAGGGTGTTAGGCAATACTGGCCAGAAAGCTCCTAGAAACACCTAGGGTGACCAGTTAGCCCAAGTCATAGCATGGAATCCTAAAGAAGGAGTGGGAGTAAAAGATAAATGGAAGACAGGAAAAAAGAAGCCAAGTGATAAATGCCAAGGCAGCATGGGTGCCCATGCCAAAGGTGGCCAGCCCTAGCTGTGAAGCCCTGTGCAGGGAGGAGGCACTCACAAATACCAGCCAAATTAATGAAGCCATTAATCCTGTAATAAGTGACTGGGAATTTGTTGGTTACTAAATATTTTGGTTATCAGGTATATTTATTAGTTATATCATCTTAACTAACATATGAATTTATAACATATTTGAGTATCTTCATAGTCTTCTGATAGTCATGTCAATTGTGTGTGTTAACCACAGTTCCCAGAATCCCATTGCTATCTGAGATTGCAAATGATTTTCCATGATAGTCTGTACCTGCTTTCATTATAGCTTTAGTCACAATGATTACACAAATCTTTTTCAACTGAAAAGATATTTATAATCCTCTTTAATAGTATGCTTAATTGGAGAAGGGCCACATCTGTCTTACTACTAATTAAACATGAAACATCAGGCTTGCCACCGAGCCAGATATATGCATGTCTCCCACTGTCCTTGTATAACCCAGTCTATTTTCCCCAGCTCCGGGATTACAGATGTCAGCACATTCGCCCTAGAACACATGTGCTTCTTAATGAGTGATGTTACTAGGGTGGGAATAGTAAGTTTTTGACATTAAATAAGATTGTAAAAACACATCAAAAAGGGTAAAGAGGTTCCTCATAGATTTATCAAGTTTCAGGAAAAGTTATTTAGGACAAACTCTATTCTAACTGACTAATAGAATATAATAGCTGTGAGGGTTTTTTAAATTATTAATTTTTATTTCATGCTTTTTTGTTCTTTCCCACAGCGCCCCTTGGAGAAGACTGTACATCTGTCACAGATCTGCCCAATTCCTTCGACGGACCAGTGACCATAAGTACGTACCTCTTCTAGTTTGGGATGATTTGTCTCATTCTTGGGAGAGGTGTGTTCATCTACTACTGTTACTATCCAAATAAGCTATTATATTGTCTCCCTAAGGGGATAATGGCTGTGATCAACACCCATAACCCTTTCCCATGATGCCTTGAAACTGTTCTCTGATTTACCCTATGCCCCACTCCTGAAACATCAGTCATCTGAAAACCACTGTCCCACACTGGGAACCCGTCTGTGTCCTCCACAGTGCCACTGGCTACTTGATCTTTCTCTTCTACATAGAATACATTTGTTTTCCAAAAGAAACTGCAAATGGAGAACTAACACCATTTGCCACAAGTTGAAGGTAACCTTAAAAATCAATTTAAGTGCAAGACAAGGTAAATAATAGTTTTTAACTTTGAGCTGTCAAAGACCGTGTACCTGAGCTGTGCTCTGTCTAATAGAGAAGGTTAAAGCAGTCTGAGGGATGGAGACACCCACATGGGAATTCTCTTATTGGTATAACTGAAGTACTTGATTATGAAGAAGGCCACAAGCTTCCTGGTATGTGTTTCAATATCATTTATACCACACCCACCTCAGATAATCTGTAGACAATTGTGTGGAACAATTTAGAAGATGGAAAACACTCACCAGAACTTCCCAACTGGTTAACTTGTAAACCCTAGTGCCTTCGCTTCTCTTCTCATTGGAAAGAAGAACGATGTTGAAAAAGGTTTATTTCTGCTTCCTTGGGCCCAGATCCCAGCAGGGTGTGCACAGTGGCAGTAGTAGTGGGATGAGCTCTCCCTAGACTGTGGAAATCCAGCCTCTCCCTTGGTCTGTGCCCTGTAGTAGCCAGAGGGTGCTTCCCATCCTAACAGCTACATGTGATATTAGAGCAACAACCCTTCCTGAGCTCAGTTTTCTCTTAGGTGTAAGATACAACATGTAAGAATTATTATGCGAATCTAACGTGTCTCATGTGTGCCTGGCCCATATCAGATGCTTAAGAAATGCCCAGTTCCATGGTTCCTGAAAATTTCCTCCAAAGTCCAGGCTTCTATAAGTTTGGTCAATACCATGGTTTGAATATGTCCACCCCAAGCATTCGTGTATCGGAAACATACCTCCCAATTTTACACATTTATAGTAATTGGGCTTGAGATCTTTGAGAAGTGATTGGTATTGGATGAGTAGAGAAGGGGAGGCCTGATGACTTTGGTAGCTTTATAAGGTGAAGAGGAGAAGCAAGCTTGCTTGCTGTTTTACCACATGACGCTTTCTGCGGTACGATGGCAGACAATAAGAAGACCCTCAGCAGATCCCAAGAAGACACTGGGGTGGTGTTCCTGAACTTCTCAGCCTAGACTGAGCATAAGCAAAATAAGCCTCATTCTTTATAAATTATCTGAGGGTTAGAAAGATGCCTCAGTGTTGAGAGCACTAACTGCTTTTGCACAGAACCTGGGTTCAGTTCCCAGCCCCAACAGGGTTGTCACAGCTGCCTACAACTCCAGTTCAAGATCAAACTCCCTCTTCTAGCCTGTGTGGACTCCTGCACACACATGGTGCACTAAGCTCATACAGGGGCACACAAGCAAATATTAAATAAGTTATATGTTTTTTAAAAAGTAAGGCAATTAAATTGTCTTAGCTTGAAGTTGAGCAGAAGAATGCATCCCTTCGTGGTCAGTAATCTCAGATCTTTTTCTATAGTCACTGACAGGATGATTGAGACCTTTGAATGTTTTTTCCCAATACTGGTTTTACTAACAGTTTCATTGTTTCATTTAAGCAAGTTAGACAAGTGAAAAATAAGGAATCCTTGGTAGCACCCATACCATTCAGCAGAAAATATTCACACAGAATACACACTTGTAGCCTTGTATAGCAAATGGTTGAGGCTCAAGGCAAAAAAATACATTTTAAGAATGGATAAAAAATTAATTTGTACTTTTTTCCTCTAGTTCATTCTGGCCAATTGTTTATTAAACCAAAGATTTGTGATGTGTGTGTGTATGTGTGTATGTGTATTTGCCAATTTTAAGGTTGAATTTCCTTGAGTATGGTTGAATCTCTGGTAATATTTAGACAAATCTATTTTCTACCCAGAAATAGGGGTTTGCTTAAACTGACAAAAGTTACCCCTTAGAAAGAATCTTTATAATGGACTACAAATTTATCTTCTTTGTGGAGGTCGTATAACTCTATTTCAGATTCTTTCTGGAGATGGATGTGTAGTGAAAGGGGAGCAGGCCTGCTTTTTGTCCGGCCCAGCTCCCGCACGGCT
>LOJH01001460.1:10837-25857 GCA_001685095.1 Ellobius talpinus
TAAGAGGAAACACAGGTGAGGATATGCAAGGCGTAGTGAGCTCCCACACGTCTGCAGCTGAGTAGCTCACCTCACCACAGACAAATCCTCTAAGGCCTTCTGGCTCCACACATACACTTAGCCAATCTTGTCAGACCAGTGACAGTGGGGGAAAAAATGAAACTCCGTTAATAGGATTATATGATTTGAGGAGTAGAATGTTGTTACAGATGATTTATTTTGAAAGCTGATTTCGTTGTAGTGAAAACAAGCACAGGCCATTACACCAGAGGCTGTGGTGCCAAACACAATCATTTCTAGCCTGAAAGATGTGATTGCTTTGCAATGTGGAAATTTCACAAGGTTACAAAGAGGAAGAAAATTAAACCATTTTCCTACAACAAAGTCTGTTTGGGATATGGTTGCAACTCCCTGATGGTATCCAGACACCCTGGCCCCATTGCAGTGCTGGAAGGTGGATCCATTTTTCTGTTTTGTTCCCTCAGGCCTCTAGAATAGTCTAGTGGAACTTTTTTGTTGTGCTTTTCTTTTTTTTTTCCAAATTAGAGCAAGTTATTCTAAACACTAATTGTGCAGCGCCAAACAAGGAAAAAGATACAGGGTAAGACACTCATGCAGGTAAAGAAACACCATCTGGGCCCTGGGAAGATGGCTCAACTTGCCAACGTACAAGTCATACACAGCAAACCTGGTAATATAAATTCAGTCCCTGGAGCCCACGTAAAAGAAGAAAAAGCCAGATGCATCGGTGTGCATCTGTAATGTCAGTCTTCCCCTGGCAAGTTAAGAGGCAGGCACATGACAGTCACCCAGAACCTCCCAGGCTGGCTAGCCTGTAGTATACAGCACAGCGGCAGAAACAAGGGTAGAAGATGAGAACCGATGGCCAAAGTTGCCGTCTGACCTCCACATGTACTCCATGGCAGACAGACAGATGGACAGACAATATATGCATACATACATACATTTTAAAGTTTTTTAAAAAGCAACTTCATCTGGAGGCCTATTTGATCAGTGTTTGTGTGTGTGTGTGTGTGTACTTGCGTGTGTATTTGAGCTTTCTCCAGTCTGCCAAATCAACAGCCTGATACTTATCCCATCTCAGTTTGATCTGGGTTTCCTTTTCATCAATTTCCATAACAGCTTCTTCATTATCTTCTGTACCTTTAAGTGATTCTGAAGGAAATACACTTTTTAATAATTTTTAAAAAATGATCACAGAATATGGCTGAGATAGGAAGTAAGGGTAGTTAGGTTTTGATTCTGCCATATTTTATCAGGCCTTATAAAGTGCTCGCTAATATGAAATTCACAGTGCAATTCTTCTAAAATGGTCAGTGGAGTAAGTAAAACCACCAACTGAGAAAGATCAAAAACTCAAAGCACTTTGAAGAGAATTGACTATTTATCCAAGATTCATTTCTCCATCCTTCATCAAGGCTTTTTTTTTTATCTTGAGCTGTGGAGGTTAGTTGGGGGTAGGGGAGGGAGGAAAAGCTCCAGCAATGACAATACAGCAGAATGTTTGAGAGCCTTGGGTGGAAATGATATGTGCACTATGACACTTTTTGTCCTAGCAGTGACTGTGTGCTTTGCTGTTGTTTTGTTTTATTCCCGTGTATTTTGAATACATATCATCCTGGTTTCTGTGATTGTGAGAGGGAAGCAGGCAAACAGCTCTGTGATTGCAGGGCTCTTGTAGAAGCTTGCCAGACAAAATTATCACATAAGCTGGGCTCAGCACAAAAGGACAGAGCAACAAAGTCCAGGTCGAATTAAAGGGACCAAAAAAGAGGAAGGGACACGTGTGTGCCTTTTGGTGAGGTGAAACTGAGGGGTGACTTGGGAGTCAGAAAAAGAAGTAACATGAGATGAGAGAACCCAAATTTCACTGTAAACAAATTTGTGTTTTCTCCTGGTGCTCATACATCCACCATTAGTTTACTACTCAAACTAATGCCAAGTCCTGAATGGGTTAATTCTGTATGGTGGGCATAGGTTTTCAATTCTATATGGTGGGCACAGGTTTTCAGTTCTATATGGTGGGCATAGGTTTTCAATTCTATATGATGGGCATAGGTTTTCAATTCCATATGGTGGGTATAAGTTTTCAATTCCATATGGTGGGCATAGGTTTTCAATTCTATATGGTGGGCATAGGTTTTCAATTCCATAAGGTGGGCATAGGTTTTCCTGAATTTTCCTGCTTTGATCTTCCCTTTCCTCTTCATTATCACTTCAGTTCTATTTTCGGAAGGGAGTTGTTTCATTGTTTTTGAGACAGGGCTTTCTATTTATCCCTGGCTGTCCTGAAACTCCCTCTGTAGATCAGACTGGCCTTAAACTCAAATCCTCCTGCCTCTGCCTCTCAAGGGTTTGGATTAAAGGTGTGTGCCACCACCACCCAACTGATCACTTCAGTTGTTATATTTAAATATTGATGTGGATTATTTTATTCCTTAGCATTAATTCATAGAAGAAATATTATTGGGCATGACTAAACAAAATGTTTTATTATTTTGGATCAATGGTATTACTGCTTGATAGGCAGATGGATAAATATATGATAGATCAATGATATATAGAAGATAAATGATAGATGATAGACAGACAGACAGACAGACAGACAGACAGATAGACAGATAGAAACATAGATACATAGATAGTGTTCTGCTGGAATCTCCAGCTTGGCCTTATTTCTCTATCTCAAAACCCTTCCCTCAGAAAACCCACCCCAAAGTCCAGTTCAGCATTCCTGACAGCTGCAGTGACTCCTTCCTTGAAGCTACTAGCTGCCCAAGACCCCCACATAAAAGCATACCCTACTTGGGCACAAACTCAGCTTGTGATTGACACATCATCACCCCTCAACTACAGGGGACATCATAAATGCCCCACTTTAGATCGGCCATGTGATTTTTTTCTTGCCCCTTCTCCCACCTCAATCTCTGGGAGCTGGAGGAGTCACCCAGGAGCTAATTTGCCCAGAATAAACGTGGTCTTTTATTTTTTAATTTGGCTTGATCTGGCTTACTGTATCAGCAGAGAAACCTATTATCAGGGTACAGAAAACCTATTAGAAAGATAGATAGATAGATAGATAGATAGATAGATGATATATGATAGATAGCAAATAATACTGTGAAACTAATTATAAAAATAGCATTTTATACTAATATGTACAGATGTATTTTCACATTTATCAACACAGTAGAGTAGTAACCCCACTTGACAAGGTAGGAAGCTGTGTGGATAAGCACTTGGTACAGAATTACATGTCTAAGCAAGAAATCATAATCCAAAATAATTGCCTTTTCCAACTCTTAATTAAGCCTGTTGCTCTTCCATCTGAGATACACACCCTACTTAGCACTGGCCCCTAAGTGAATTATGCCATCTTTGAGTACTTTTGTGTATGTATATTTAAATCATTGGGTCATTCTTCTCCATGTTCATCAACTTCAACTTCTTAACACAAGGAATTGCCACTTTTTTCATTCTATTTAAAATAAAAAGACATCTTATTTACCTTCCATTGTACTATTTTGTTGCCTTTGGTATGAATGTTTTGCCTGCATGTTTATCTGTGTACTGCATTCAGGGCACTCTGCAGAGGCCAGAAGAGGGCATTGGAACCCTTGGCACTGGATTACAGATGTGAGCCATCTTGTGAGTGCTGGGACTCTAATGCAGATCCTCTGGAATAGCAGCTAGTATCCCTAACAACTAAATCGTCGCTCTAGCCCTTTATTTACCTGGCACAAGCCTAACAACCAAAGGTTAGCCCCTGGAACTCATGTTTGAAAACGTAAAATCAGATGTGTTGGTGTGCAGCTGTCGTCTCAGTGCTTCTACAGCAAGATGGGCTGAAGAGAGAGGTGACTCACAGAAGCTTCAGGGCCAACTAGCCCAAGGTGTGCAGCGCAGCAGCAGAAACCAAAGACTCTGCCTTAACAAGGTAGACATCCTGAACACTGAGCTCTTACCACATGTGGGACCCTTGCAGTGACAACTGTGTGCTTTCCCCCCCCACAAATAAGATAATACACATTATAAACTGTCTCCAAAGTGAACAAAGTAAAGACTCTAAGCTGGCACGTGCAAAACTGACAATAGTCAGCATTTTGACATCTTCCTATCTGTCTTTCCTCTGTCTGTATTCTCAGTCCCCAGCAAAACGCCTGGCACATGGTGGGTGTCCAGTGGACACTCTTCTCATTTGACTATTTCATAACTGAAAGGAAATCTACCACTTACTTTGGAAACAGTGTCTTGGATTTCTTTATCCTAAAGCTGTTGTGCTGGAGGAAGCTCTCAAGCACTCACCCACACTTTACTGTTTTACAGAACTCATCAGGCTTTGGACAATGGCCTCTCTTACTCATGTTTTATTGAAGGTGGACTCTATATCCCTCCATGAAAAATCTCACAATGAGTGAATCTTGCTGGGTATTGATTTATGGTTCCTTCAATTGTTTAAAAGAGATATTCCTTCTTGAATTTCAGTGACCACCACGAAACTACAGTCACTACACAGGAGTAGAAAATTACACAAAACCACACTCTATGCTCAGTGGGCAAGTGTGCACACACTGCATCAGAGAACATGTTATTCTAGCCCAAGTGCCCTAAAGACCTCAGTGACTTGTGATCCAGGAGTTAAGTTCTAAAGGAAATGCAAACAGCCCGAAGTGGACACTGTGCAGGGTTGTCTCTTTGTCTGCCTAAGGGAAGGTTCTTCTCCTTGACTCCATCTTATCTCTCTTAGTAACGATAGCCTCACCAAGTGCTTCGAAGAAGTTAGGCAGTACAGGCCAAAGCTGGGGTTTGGAAGAGAGGCGAAGCAAAATGACTCTGAGGTTTACTGTGAGGTCCTGGGACGGGCTTTGCACACTGCAGTCTTTCCTCCACCAACCCTTGCAGCCTACAATTCCCTCAGGAGTCTCCTTTTTTTTTCTTTTTCTTTTTCTTTTTTTTCTTTTTTTTTTAATGGAGGCTTGGCAGGCTGAGTAAGAAAGACTAACTGGAGAAAAAGTTCTCTCAGTTCAGGTCGTCTTTGGCATGACCTGTGACGACAGCCCCAAGAGGAGACTGTGAGCTAGAATCCTTCTTTCACTGAGTCTGTCTTACTGAGAGGAAAAACAGCTTTGTGAGATGGCTTTATGGCGAATGTTGGCAAAGGCTTTGCCTGCATACTGAAAGAGAGACATTTCTGACCGCAGCTCATGAAGCACACTTATTTACTCTGGCACATGCCCACTATTTGTTCATAGGCTTTCTGTCTCTACTAAATGTCTTCCAATTTTGGAGGCTAAATCATTGCCAGTAGTTTCCAAGACATTCCGCTAGGCTAAGCAAAACTGCCCTAAGTGGTAGTCAGAAACGACTGGTATGGTACTGTAAATCCAGACTATTTGCTGAAAATGAACGATATAGGATATCTTATCTCTTCTGTGCTGCTGAGACCCATGGGCTGTGTCCTTCAGAAAAGCGTGCAAGGTGCTAACAGGAAGAGTACAAGGATTTTATCTGCACTAGAGCTCGGAGATTGTACCCATGTGAAAAGTGAGTTACAACCTCAAGTAGTTCTGGGTCCATGCTCTAACTGTATTCAGGAGGTGTGCAATAGACCATGGCCCAATTAGTATCATCTTTTGCCTATGCTGGCTTTTAAGATGAATGTAAGACTGAAAACAATGGACCAAAGAAGGAAACGGTGGCCTCATGGCCTCCTCCCTAACCATTTCTGCATGCGTTTATCACTTGCCACTGTGAACCAGCACTGTGAGCCTAACTATGCAGGGATGGCTGTAGCGAATGATGCCAACACAAGAGTTGGGATCACTGAGAAACTCTCTTTTTATATTTAAACTTCTCCATACTCCTGAATTGCCCTACTCCATATTTCACCCAAAGCCTACTAAAATGTGCATCTATTATGAGGCATTGCTTGCCTATATGTGTCTTCTTTGCAATTTTCCTATTAGATTTGTTTCTAACCAGAGAAGAGATTTTAATTAAGTGTGTGCATGAAAAATAAATAAGTGGGTACTCCATAAGACTGGCGACATTCGTATCAACTCACCAATATGTCACGGTTTTGTTTGGAAAGATCTATTCCAAAAACAAATAAGTGATCAGAAACACCGATTTTCTTTGAAGAGCTAAGAAAATTCTTGCCAGTACTTAAATATTTTATGGTGCCTCTTGAAGGGCACTGAAACTAGCATCTTCATCCTGAGCTGAGGCAAAATTAAACTGAAACAAGCCACAATTAAAATGCTCTGCGGTGGGCTAGATGGGGGACAGAAGGGCCTCCACATCTCTATGCGTATGTATTCTGTTACCGTCTCAGATAGTTTAGCTTTGGGTAGAGGACAGCGTGATGGAGGACTAGGTAGGAACAAGGCTACCACATCAAACTGATAGTGGGTAGAGAAAACATTTGACACCTCCCGCCTTCCCTACCCCTTGTCTGTTTTTAATTTTGCTAAATCATTCCCGTCTGGAGATTGTATATTTTAAGTTGACTCTCCAAGCAATATAGAGGTGCAGTGTCAGGGGGCCTGAACTCAGAGCCAGGCAAAGATACCCAGAAGTCAGACAGGCTCTAAACCACACACACAAACACACAAAGACAGAGAAGGAGAAGGGTGCGTGACAACTAAAATGACATTAGTCTTTAGATCACCTGAGAAGATGGCCCAGAGACACAGTTTCTCTCTTGGTGGATTTAAAAACATTTTTGAAGCAGTATGTTTAAAAAGTTTTAGGGGTGCTATCTCAGGACTATATGAAGAACCTCTATTAAATTTTACTGGAATAAGATTCAACAGCAAAAGAGCAACAAAGCGGGCCTGTTTGTCCATCAAAGTGCAAAGCTGATAGAAAAGCAGAAAAAAATATTAAACAAACCCCTCAAATATGTGCTGCACACACAAGCACACAGAAATATCCTGAAGTCGTAGGACATATCAGCTGTGGACGTACGGAGAACCTGAATACTGCAACAGCATGTCCCGAATCCAGTCACTGGGTTCTGGAGCAGAGTTGTTACTTGAAACTCATGTGTTCTAGACACTGACTTTCACTCTGCATCTCCAATGCATACATACCTGTGTAATAACGGTATAACGCATGATGACAGTTTCTAGCCAATGAATAATTATGAGGCTTAACCAAGACCAAAGCCAGGGTGGTTAAGCACAGGATTTGGGACAGAGTCAGTGATCAAAAGCTGTTATCTGATGTTTTTACCCACAGACGTAATACAGTGTATGGGGGCTTTTCCGAAGTGACATATATTTTAGTTATAACCAGTAGCTTCCTTTCCTAGGGAACTAGTCTTGACCATAATCTTTAATTGCTGTCATCTTTGACTGCTTTCTCATGTGTTTTCTCCTGCACAGGTTAGGAGAGCGCTCTGGGAATTTGGCATGACCACGGCATTGCACATCACTGTGCTGTCTCTTGACAGCGTTGACAGTGTGGTTCCCAAGCAATGGAAGAACAAGCTTGGTGTGGGTCTGTACACAGAGATCTTCACCGTGCTGCAAGTTCATGTTCTAGTCGGCATTGCCATTTAGGGCAGTGATCAGAATGACTTGTTTAGTCCTTCAATAATCAAGGAGCTGTGGTTTCTTTTTTGGTGACCTCATTGGTTTCCTAGAAAATCCCCGTGTCTATATTCAATGTCATTCTTAAAAGTGAAGATTTGCTATGACTCTAATTAGTTTGGATTATAGATTTTTTAAATTTATTTGTATGTGCTCTGCATTTGTGTGTGGAGGCCTGAGGTTGAGACCAGGCATCTTCCCCAATCACTGGTCATCTTATTTCTCCAGACAGGGTCTCCCATTGAGCCTGGAACTTACCAATTGAACTCCTCTGGCGGGCTAGCAAGGTCCAGGGGCTTAGCTGTCTCACCTGTCTCCTTCCCAGAACTGGGCGTAGAGACGGTTCCTGCACTCAGTTTTTGTTTGTTCTGTTTTTTGAGACAGAGTTTCTTTCTGTAGCCCTGGCTGTCCTGGAACTTGCTCTGTAGACCAGGCTGGCCTCTAACTCAGATCCATATGCCTCTGCCTCTGCCTCCCTAGCACTGGAACTAAAGGTGTGTCCTACTACCACCACCCAGGCCACAGTCAGTTTTTGACATGGATGTTAGGAACCCAAACTCCTGCTTTTGCTGAAAGTGCTTTGCCAGTATGGCATTGCCTCTTACTGTATTAGTTAATAGTCAGAAGAGCAGCGACAATCTTACTTTGGGGTGAACAGTTACAAGGAGACCAGAGATTCCTAGGTGTGTGTATCTGTGTGCATCCTTAGGCCAGTGCTGGAAAAGTCTATGTTCTGTGCATGTTTACACATGTAGAAGACACGTGTTTACATACAGAAACCACATAATTAGTGAGACCCACCAACAGTGCTTATGGTTCTCACTGGGAATCAGTATAAGTCCTAGGGGAAATTTTTCTGTGTTTAAAGTTAAACTGGAACCCTTCCTCAACAATATCTCAGTGAATATATTCTATCTACGCTATGACGGTATTTGGAAAATCTTGAATTAACAGAGCAAAATGTAACACTGTCAAATCAGAACTGGTTTGGGTATTTTGACAGAATGTTCCTTGCCTTAAATCTTTGTGTAATCAGAAACAGTACATTCTCAATGCTGTTTCCAAAGTGATGGTGAGGAAGGGATTTGATCTGCCGTCCTTGGGCACGATCAATCGATCATGGGATTATATTGCATAAGCAAGGCTCAGCTGCAGGCATTTCTCTATCTTTTATCTTTCTGATCTTAGAGGAATCAACCTGTGGGCAAGCCGTGGGGTGAGACAGGGAGTGCCTGAGTAAGGGTGTGTGCCTGTGGAAGGGATGCCCAGCACCCTCTCTCGGTGCCAACCTCCAGGAGGAGAACAGCATGAACAATCCTTAGCCTTCCTGTTGATGGAGACTTGAGGCACACTGAGTGCTGTTTGCTCCCAGGCGACACCTCCTCCCTCCACTGTGATGAGACCTGCTGTACTCTCCCAGGCCCCAGGTAATCTGTGGGCATGAGTTTAAGGGTGCTTAACACTGTGTCCTTGTTTGGTACCGGGAACTTGCGTGACAAATGCCTTACCAATGACTTACAATTGCCCCTCTTCATTTTCTTTTTTTCTTTTTTTTTTTTTTAATTTTGAGACAGTCTTTGGAAGTTGGCCAGGCTGGACTTGAATAAGCAGCTGGCATTACAGCTAACTGAAAATTCACATTTTTGAGCTAAAACTCTCTTGCTCCTGAGTTATCCATGAAGAGTACCCCATCGTTGCCCCTTCTTTAGGAAACACAGTACATTAAGCGGTCCATACCCTTTCCTCTATCATCCTGACTAGATTATCAGGTAAATTTCTGTTTCTTTGGAAAACAGAAGCAAGTATCAATGGGAAAGGGGGCAGGAATACAGTAGGAAGTTCAGTTCATAGAAGTGGCAGGAAAATGGTAAGAAGTTTAGTCTGTAAGATAAATAGACACACTCCAAAACATAGTCATCCTGGTAAGACAACACAGTACAGGGGCTCTGAGTGGCCGGATAATGAAGTTATGCACCTGGGTGGGGGTGAGGAGTGTGTAAAGGAGGGTGAGCCTTTGCAAAACAAGGACTGTTCCTAGCCCTTCCTGAACGAGCCTTGCTGGTAGAGGTAGAACACCTTCCAACAAAATACAAAACATGCACCTCACCCCCACCCCCACGGCCCCTTTCCCTACTCAGTCCCCCTCTCGTTTTAAAGACTTGTAGTTTCTACGGCAGCCTCTAAGCTTTTCTGTGAACCACTCACAAAACAAAAATAACAAGGAATCTAAAATCCTTTAGCCCAATGATCATGTACGTACCAGATTGACGCCCAAGCCTTGGATTTGGCACATCAATAAAACCTTGTCATCGTGCTGGCTAGAAGACAGTGAGTAAATCTCCTGAGAAGTGCAAAGATGAGCACAGGCTATTCAAACTCACATTGTCAAGGAAGATACAGTATATTCTATTTAGTTCACACCCATGGTTAAAAAGAGATCATAATTTTTGGAATCTTTCATTTTTAATTTCTTTTTAGACTTGGTTGGATGTTTACTTTCCTTATAAAGACCCCTGTGAGAGTTTTTAGTGTACAATACAACACATGAGATACTAACATGGTCCCAGTAGAACTGGTTCCCCAGAAGGTGACATTCCAGTTCCTCAAACCACCTGATGCCACTGCTTCCAAGTCAAGGAACATCCCTATTCACTCAGGGCCTGCAACACTCTGGGGACACTTGCCCAGGCCAATTTTCATAAACTGGCCCTAAGAACTCAGCAAAGAATCTACCTTCAGGAGTGTGGAGAGGGTATCTGTAGGGTTTGTTATTGATTTTCCCACAACAGGGGCAGGCAAGGTAGGGAGGAGACAGTAGAACTGACACCTAAAACACAGAGAGAGAATTATGAAAAGTTTCCTTAGGCTATCCAGCCCAGATCCTTGAGTTAATGTGGGATTAAGGACTCCAACTTTTCTGCCCTTTCTTCATTTTGACAAGGGCATGGAATTTGTAGGGATAAGTAATAAAGTCATATTATTAATATTTCAGAGTTCATCAGTGTTTGATGATAAAGTTAACTCAGCACATAATAACAGTTTTAAGTAGTTTTGTTTTGGGTAAATAAAAAGGAGAGAAAGAGAAAAAAACACATTTTAGACTTTTTGTCTCAGTTTAATTTTTTCAAACAAGCTACAAACAAAATGATAGTCATTACACATCTATTATCCTAAATACAATGCTTTAAAAAAATTACTTATTCTCACAGAAAACTGTTTTTGCGAAGACAGAAAACAGCAGAAATTTCCATAGTTTGCCAATGAATCACAAAACAACAAAACAATTAACAGTAAAAACAATCAGCATCCCCCAGGGGGTTGGTCTTGTATTTTCACACTTGCTTTGTCTTCATGATTCCACATTTTGAAAAACTTTTTTTACATTAATTTTTCTTTTACCTTTAGTAATGTAAGGACAAAATTTTACTGAAGGAAAGTTATGACTGAGTTGCCAAGAGGTTATAATGTCCAGTGTCCATGCTGCTCCTTCATCAGCCAGGACCTGCAACATCTGCAGCCTGGCTGACTAGGCAGCTCAAGAGCATCTTTTCTTGTGAATCAAGGAGATTAACTAGTTTAACACAGATCACCCTTGAGAGGGCCACCCAGATTCTCTTTCCAGTTACCTATACCCCAGGAGCAAATTCAGAGACATTAAGAACCTTGGCCCAGAATACATGGGACTCAGTGAAGCCATGGGAGTTTTCCATTCTTTGAGCTAAAAATCGGAAGAGGAGAAAAAGGAAAAAGAAATCTCAGAAGGAAGAAAAAAAATCTCAGAGTTGGGGGAAATCTCAGAGAAAAAGTCAGCAGGAAATCTCAGTCCTTTTCTGCAAGATAACGTTTCTATGAAGAAATGTCTGTTTTAGATGTCTACGGATTAGAGAGACAATAATTCCCTGTACAAGGCTAGTGTCTCTGAAGAATTTTGATCTTGACCCAGCAAAAGCCATCTCTGCATTTGGTGTTTGGAGTCTCAAGAGGAAAGGTAAAACAAGCGGCCATTACTGAGGGGGCCAGTAATGACTTTAATGGGAGAGAGTGATTTCATGTGAAGGTCTTTGTGACAAAGTGAGGAGAAACAATCAGAAAGGAAAGTGTTTTCACAGCTTGTGACAAGGTGACGCCAATAAATAGGAATGGCACCTTGATCATTCATCAGAGACCCTAGTACTCAAACTCACCATTTAATTTGTCATCCGAGGCAAGATTCTGTAGAGAGGGAAAGGGGCTGCAATTAACAATTATGCTAGAACAACAGGTAGGAACAGTTCAGACAAATGACAAATGTTCACCCTAATAATACAGGAGATGAGATTGTGGGAGAATGCTGGCGGAGAGTTATCTAGGAAATGTTTACCGTGTGTGCATGGGCTTTTATGAGGAGCTAAATACGCACTCATTTTAACTGCATAGTCAGTGATGTCCCAGACATGTCTTCCTTTAACTGGTTATTAGGTCAGTAAATGTTGCATTTAAAGAAACTTCCTGAACTTTCATTTATTATGTGTGTGTGTTTGTGTGCAGGTGGGAGTTAGAAGTTTGAGCATACACATGCTATGGCGTGTGTGCAGAAATGAGAGGAAAACTGTCAAGAGAGCTCTCTCCTTCTGCCATGTGAGCTCTGAGGGTTGAACGCAGGATTTCAGGCTCAGCAGCAAGCACCTTTGTCTCTTAACCTACTGAGCCATCTCAACAACCATCATCTCCACCCAGTCAGATCCCACATGTCCTTCTCCAGAGTCCAGCCTGGTGAGTCTGACTGACCTTCCCTTCCATGTGTCCTCCCCAACTCCCAGATCTACCTCCACATTCCAGTGTTGAGCCAGGTCACACATCCTGCACATCAGTCAGGTCCCCTGTCTTCAGGTGACTTCATTCCACCTAAGCTATTTCCAACCTCTAGGCCCCACCTGCCTACAGCTCTCTTCTGTCCCAACCTGCTTTTTCTGTATGAGACACTGAACTAACAAAAGAAATCCACAGATCTTATCCCCAAATCACAGACCATAGGAAAGATCAAGCCAGTGTCTACTCTACAAAAACTCCCAGTCCTATAGAAATGTTTGCCAATAATAATTACCTATATGAACCCCAAGACACAGAATTGAAAAGAATAATCATAAACTTCATCAAAGAACTCAAATAGTTTCAAGAACACACAAAGGAACAGCTTAATGAACTTAAAGAGGAAGAAGATAAAGGGCATAAATGCCTATGGGATATTCAAGAAAACGCAGATATTAGGCTAATGGAAATGATAGAGACAATCCAGGACTTGAAAACAGAATTCAATAAAGAATAACACTGAAAAGGGGCACAATCTGAAATCAAGATGAAATTGAAAACCCCAATAACCCAGTTAGAAAACTCAAAAGAAAGCCTTACAAGTAGACTGAAACAAGCAGAAGATAGACGATCTGGAGCGGAGGATGGAGAGGATGTAGACAAAATAAGAAAGGAATATATTTTTAAAAAATTCTTTATTTTTCTTTTTTGTTGTTATTGTTGTTCTTTGGGGTTTTGGGGGTTTTTTTTTTTTGCCTTTCAAGACAGGGTTTCTCTGTGTAACCATTCTGGCTGTCCTGGAACTCAAAAAAAAAAATTAAAGCATAAGAATGAAACAACCCAGAAATGTGGGACACAATGAAAAGACTAAAACTATCTAATAATGGGCACAGATAAAGGAGAAGAGTTCCAAGTGAATGACAGATCTTTACCAAGGCCCTGCTGAGCATCTCACTGGGCAGCCTTGTCTTTTCAAGATGCAAGTTATCTTACTTATATGGCAGGCATGCTGGAAGGGGCACTGGCTCTTGCTCATTTTTTAATATTGGAAACCAGTTATCCAAGGATTATCATTTCAAATAAGAATGCCTATTTAATGGTGGTGGTGCACACTTTTAATCCCAGCACTCTGGGAGGCAGAGGCAGGTGGATCTCTGTGTGTTCGAGGCCAGCCTGGTTTACAAGAGCTAGTTTCCAGGACAGGCTCCAGAGCTACAGAAAAACCCTGTCTTGAAACAAACAAACAAACAAACAAAACAACAGAAAAAGAATGCCTATTTAATAAATTGTACTTGACTTTCATGGACCATGGAAGCTTTTCAATCTTAATTTTTCAGTACTTATAATGATTTAAAGGTGATGTTCATTCCAGATCCACTTGGGGGATAAGAGACTGTTCGTGTGGACAATAGCACACAGTAGAAACACAAGGTATTTGGTGAATAAATAAATGGCAAGAACTCAACTAAATAAGTGGCTAAATAGAAATATGAGCGTACATTTAAAAAAACTCATAGATTTATTTGTACTCAACTCTTCCTATAAGAGATAAGGCACAGGAAAGCCTGAAAATTGCCAGTCTCTAGAAATCACAGAAAGCAAAGTGGCATACAAAATCTATAAGAGATTTTGTAGAACAGTGTGCTTCAAAGACAGAAGTCTTCAGAAGTTTGTACATCTCTGTAGGACAGTGCACTTCAAAGATGAAAGTCTTCCTCTTCTTTTTCTTCTTTAAATTTGGTTAAACCTATTTTTCCATTTAATTAAAACATCCTTTCCTTTCCTTGTGTAATACATCATCTTGGCAAAGAAATTTAAATCTGGTGTAGAAGAAAACCCATCAACAAAATAAGAATTGGAATTGGGTCAGGAGGCAGCTCCATGGCACAGAGATTATCTAGTATGAGTGAGTTCCTGGGTTTTTAAGAGGCAGTAGAGAGACACTGGAAATCTGTGTTAAAAAAATCATAAAAGATTGAATAAACTAGAGTTTAGAAAACCATTAGAAAATCAAAAGGACAGTTAGAGAAAATAATTTGGTAAACAGTAGATGACGAGTAAATGGAGTTATCTATATTATTTTTGCAAATATGTGCGAGTCTACAATAGTTTCTAAAGAAAAAGGTGAGCCAGATTTGTTTTCTTTTTTTTAATTTAAAGACAGGAGATTTTAATGGAGAAATAGACTGTCTAAAGAAGAATTTCATGTAATGAGAATGTGCTAAAGAGAAACTCTGGCCATCTTCTTTGAAAACTCAGAAAATTCTTTTAAAGTACTCTGTGATAATCTTTTTCTTCTGAATGTTAGAGATGTGTTAAGTGAGACAGAATAGCCATTTTGTCTATTCTAGGAGAGATAAATCATTAGCAAATATTAGTCCTCTTCATAGGCAGCATATCAGGAGCTGCCAAAAATAAGGCAGGGTAAAGGGGCCGAGTGAGAGAGCCTAGTGCTCCAGACACTATGCTCAAGGGAGATTGTCTGATAAGGTGACAGGAAAGGAGCCAGGCAAGACGAGTCTTCCCCGCAGATACTGTAAGGAATGCATTCTGAGGCAGGAGCATGTTCCAAAGCAGACACTGTAAGGAAAGCATTCTGAGGCAGGAGCATGTTCC
>LOJH01001460.1:42773-55479 GCA_001685095.1 Ellobius talpinus
GAGAGAGAGAGAGAGAGAGAGAGAGAGAGAGAGAGAGAGAGAGAGATCATCCTTTTTAGTCCAGAGCAGCATATTGGTGTTGTCTGGCTATTAATTTTCCTTTTCCTTTCCTGGACAACAGCCTGGCCTGGTGTATCTGTGACCTGGCATGAGAATTCGCATGCTTATAAGTTCCCGGGAGACTCTGGCATTCTGTGTAAAGGGACCATCCCATGAGCTCACCATGCTCATCTTCCGGTGAGCACCAGAAGATCTCTGTGAAGAGGATGTTCTAGGGGAATCATCTGAGCCCAAATACCACAAGACTATGTAAACTAGTCTTTCATCCTATGCTAAGTCCCAGCTTTATGTATGATCATTTGCAGGGGTGGACACTAAGATGGACAAAGAAAGTGCCCTCTGTTGTAAATTCTGCTAAGACTATGGCTATGTAGCTCAGTGACCCCCTAGTCCAAGGCCCTGGGTTCTAGCCTCTACAATGCAAAGAGAAGGAAGAGAATGACCAGGAGGCAAAGAGAGGAGAAAGAAGATCACACTCAAACACTTGGAAAAGGGTATTTGAGGGCTGAAGAATGACTTAGTTGGTAGAGAGCTTTCTGAATAAGCATAGGGACCTGAATTCAGAGCCCCAGATTCATTTCAAAGCCAGGCACGGTGGCACATGTATAATCCCGGGGCTGCAGAGGCAGAGGTGGACTTGAGCCAGCCTTGCTGAATCTATGAGATCCAGGGTCAGGGAGATTCTCTCAAAAATAAGAGTAAGAGCAGAAAGTAACCAACACCAACTCCTAGCCTCCAGACTCCCCCACATCCATGTGCATACAACCACACACACGCATGCGTATACCACAGTCAGGGTGGCGGGAGATAGAACTACAGAGCAATGCGTTGAGAAGAAACACAGATTAGTGTCATATAAACATATTCAATACAACAACAACTTCCCAGTCCCTGACAGGCAGAATCTCTTTTGTAAATTTGTAAATCCTAAGCCACCAAGGCTGAGACTGTGATCCCATGAGCCTGAGCCTGAGCCTGGAACATGTATTTATCCTGTCTCTTAGATGGAGCTTCTGCAGCCACTTACAGGCGGCCGTTTGGACCTTACACTTGAACAGTGAATTTTAAAGCTTTCTAGTCATATCTCAATTATTTAAAAACCCATAAAGAAGTATGGGTGCCACATATCATGTGCAAATGGGTTTTCTAGCTCCCTGGGTCTTTATGACTCTCAGGTGCCATCCTCTTGGCAAGGGGCAGGAAAGCTGCGTGGTAACATCAAGACCACTTATTTATCAGATACTTAGTAAGTGACCAGTACCCATGACACAGAGTACAAATTTGTCGCTGTGCCATGGCATGTCAGATGACAGCTGAAGACCAAAGATGTGGCTGGCTGATCTTATTGTGCTGTTGTTACTACTAAGATTTTAAACATCCTCAAGTGGAAGCTTAGTAAGGTTAAATTGTCTGGGAAGACGCAGATAGGACACGAAAGGCCCTCTTCTCCAAATCATGCCTCTCATGGATCTGATGTTTCTACCATTAGATGTGGAAACAAACTAGTAACAGCATCAGCACTCTCCATGATTGCTCCAATCCGCGCATTCTCTGCACAGCTTATCTCGTCAATCGTTACCAAACCCCACCGGGTGCTCACTCTCTCCAGTTTACTTAGGTTGAAACTGAGGCAAAGAGTGTTTAAGTAGTTTCTCCAAAACTGCACAACTAATAATGGATGAAACCAGTATTGGAACAGAGATGCTTAACGCCAAACCTCTTAGATATTCAAACTGGGATGCCTCCAGAGAGGGTTATAATAGAATAATGTCTCCCCCTCCTGCTCAAATGCTTCTTTATGTATAAAATAACACCAGCCATGTCTTATTTATCTATAGCAAAGTAGTATAACCCCACACACTCTCTGTTGGTTTGTTGGGTTTTTTGTTTGTTTGTTTGTTTTGTTTTTTATTTCTGTTATGTTTTAGGGAAGAAATTTTACTCTGTATTTCCCTCTTGCCTGAACTTTCCTCTCTAGCCCGGGATGATCCCAACTTCACAATCCTCTGGCTTCTGCTTCCTGACTGCTTAGATCATAGAAGCCTAGCACTGTACCGAGTTCAAAATCTCTCCTAAAGCACGAAGCATAAAGTGGTGATAAACAGAAAGTGACACTTCATCTCAGTGTTGGTGATGCTAAAGGACACAGCAGCTTTGGAAGGTTGGAGCGAATTCATGCTATCAAAAGTGGCCGCCACAACGGAACTACCACCCCTGCTTTAAAAACGTGGAGACAGCAGAACTACCATAGTTTCTGAGCTGAAGCCAGTAATCAAGATTTTTACAATTTTTTAAATTTGCTTTTTAAAAGATAACAAAAATTGTGAAAATTGAATTTGGCTTGCTGCAGTCACTACCTCCACCCATTCTGTGTAGCTGAGATGTAAGATAATCTAAGAAGAATATATATATATATATATGAGAAAAATGAGTCAAGAATGGGAGGGGTATGGAAGGACTTGAGGGTTCTGTCTTCTTCAAGTCAGGGAAAGCCAGTGGCCTGGTTGCTTTGTTTTGTTAAAGAAGGAAAATGGATCAGATTGGGAGGGTTCTCTGGCAAAGCCTTGAAGGCAAACATCTAGAAAAGAAGGCTGAACGAGAGATAAGAAGCAAGCCCGAGGCAGCTGCTGTTGTGAGCAGGGACTGCCTAGCAGAATGCAATGGTCAACAATAGCAGAAAGTTTCCCAAATAAACGAAGGATTTATAAATGAAATCCAGAAGACTGCCTTATATTCTCTTTCGTGTATCTAAAATATCATCTGATTTTAGGAAGATTTACTGTGATCTTGAAGAGAGGGCAGTTAACATGAGAAAGAAGGCAAGGAAAGCTGGGAGGTTGCAAGGCAAAATGTGTGTGGAGCTTGTCTTGGCATATAGAAAGGAAAGAAAATGTTCTTGGCTCTGGAGGAGAGAGCTTTCAAACTGCCTAGAAAAGCAAATGTGAATGAGAGGAACTACAAGAACACATATGAGGAGGTCAGGCATTAAGAAATTAGGGAGAAATGTGGGAAGTCAGCAGGGGAAAAAATAAGCAGGCCGTGAACAGTAACGTATGTTGAAGTCAGAGTCAACGCAGGGAGCAGCAAAGGCGTCTGAAAGCACAGTGTCAGGGGGACTCCACGGAGATTGCTTTAGCAGAGGCAGAACTCAAGATCACAGACCACAGTGGGGTATTTATAAGGGGCAGAGCTACAGGAGCCAAAAGAGAGGAAAAGATTTTGGTTTCTGGAGACCAATGGGGAAAGATGAGTCTTAGAGATGTCAGAAAGGAAAATATGACAGGATTTTGGAATATCCTCAAAGTGAAAAATAAAGCTTATTCTGTAGAAAAGAAATACAAGTCCTCTCTCCACAAGCGCTTGAGGAGCAGCCCTGAGGAGAGCCAAGGATAACACCAAAACTGCATTCCAAGTGCATGAGGAAGAGGCTGAAGTTACCAGAAAGCCCCAAAGGGAAGGAAGAGAAGATTGCCCTCGTCACCAGGCCTCCTTCGTATTGGCTATCACATCACCCAAACCGGAATAAGGTTTCAACAGAACTGACTTTTCCAGGGATAATATTGCCATGGCCCACAGAATTCTGCTGGATTGCAGCAGGCAGGAAGAGAGAAGAAAATGGGCAGGACCTTCACTATCCATATGGTCCAGAGATAAAAAGGACCACCAGCAGAAAGTAACATAACATCCTACCTCAAAGTGTTAAAGTGGACATTGAAAGGGAAAAGAATACATGAAGGCCAGAAGAGGCCACCGCACCAGGTGAGCAGGGACTAGCACTGACCTGTCAGCGCTGGGCTTTTTGGCATTTTGCCCATTCTTTCCCATGTACATCCCAGGATAAAGTCACTTCATTTGTCCAGAAACAAAAGCTGCAGTGCCTATGTAAAGCTTAGTGACAGAGTCAGGACTTAGCTGGATTTACAGCTATCTGTACTTGGTTTGTTTGGAGCCTGTCTTACCGTGTTGTCCACTTCTGAGCTCCAGTGATGCTGGATCCCAGTGACCTCAGTCTCCAGAGTCTTGCCCAAGCCAGGCCTGGCTTCTAGCTTATACATCATCCACTAAACAGACTGCTGGACTCTGGTCCTGACTTCCACCTCGATGAGTACAGAAGGCTTGCTAACCCAGACTCTTCAGTTTCCCATCAAATATGTCATCTGAATGACACCTTGCTCCAGTCCTCTTGGTAAATTCTTTTGACCCTAGATAGAGAGCAACTGCTTGGCACACCCTTCAGAAACTCTTCAGGAGCTGGCCCGGCTCACTCACCAAGCCTCATCTCAAGTTCTCCTTCCTGAAGGTGTCAGTTCAGTGGCTCCAGGTACAGTTAAGTTCCTGGAATGTGGTGGGTGGTGTTGCCACAGGCCTTTAATCCAAGCATTCTGGAGGGAGGCAGAACCAAGCGAATTTGATCTCTCTGAGCTGGAGGCCAGTTGGCCTACAGAGTGAGTTCGAGGCCAGTAAGGGTTACACAGAGAAACTCTGAGGGGGAGGGGGGCTGGCATGCATCTTGTTTATTCTCCCCTCTAGGCTTTTGCATCTTCTCCCTGACCTCTCACCTTTCTTTTATGCAATTTAGGCTGCTATTGTTCTTGCCTTCACAAAACAACACTCTTTCCTGTGGTCCTCTCTTCCTGTTCTAAGGTCTCTAAACCCCTTCCTGTTTCTACCCTGGTTGTCTTGGAATCCACTGTACCTGCCATTCACTTTGAAGTGGGTGAATAAATCCAGTAGAGTGGGGATATAAGTGATCACTAAATCAAATTTTCAGAAACCTACCCCTGGGTATTTTTTTTTTTAAAAAAAATCTCCCTATGTAATCCCATGCTAACCTTGGTTTGTGATGCTCCTGCCTCAGCATTCCAAATGCTGAGTGAGGTGTGGTATGCCACCACATACATTTAAAAAAAATCTATTTTTTTGTTTATTTTATTTGTACATTGGTATTTTGTCTTCATGTATGTTTGTACGCCCCGTGAGTGCCTTGGGCCCACGGACGCTAGACAAGGATGTCAAATGTCACCCATGGAAATGGTTTCCAGATAGTAGTGAGCTCCCATTTAAGTATAGGACTGAACCCCAGGTCCTCTGGAAGACGAACCAAGGCTCTTTTTTTGTTTTGTTTTGGTTTGGTTTTTCAAGACAGGGTTTTTCTGTGAAACAACCCTGGCTGTCCTGGAACTCACTCTATAGACCAGGCTAGCCTTGAACTCAACAGAGATTTGTCTTGTCTCTGCCTCCCAAATGCTGATAATAAAGGCGTGCATCCCCACCACCTGGCCCAACCAAGGCTTTAACACCTAGCCATTGACATCTGTAATTAACCATCCATTGCCAAAGATTCCCTTTTTAGATATTTCAAACAACTCACTAACATTTCACAGAACATGCGCCCTATGTGCTTTCTGTGTCTGGATGATGCATTTCACAGAACATGCACCCTATGTGCTTTGTGTGTCTGGATGATGCATTTCACAGAACACGTGCCCTATGCATTTTCTCTGGTCTGGATTATGCTTAATTCCAGAAGCAAAACTAGGTTCTTGACCTAGAGTAGAGGAGAAATCTTAATTTTTGTCACATTGTCACAATCCATAGTCTCTTTAAATTTTTTCAGGGTGACCTAGAGAACTCTTGACAATCTATGAAAGACATAGAAACTATTATCTGGTCAATTAATCACTAGACCCTACAAAACCTCAAGCGTCTAAATAGTTGACACTGAATTTTGTTTATCATCCCAGAGTCCAGCATAATAGCTGATATATAAGAATAGGCTTAAATTAAATGAATAAGTGAACAAATGAGCAATCAAATCAAGAAAAGTCTTAGATTAAACTTTTGAATATGGCCAGGCATAGTGTCGTACACCTTTAATCCTAGCCCATGGAAAGCAAAGACAGGCAGATCTCTGTGAGTTCAAGGCCAGCCTGGTCTACAGAGCTAGTTCCAGGACAGCTAGGGCTGTTACACTGAGAAAACCTGTTTGTTTTTTATTTAAAAAAAAATCTGGGTCAGAGTCTCAGCAGGAATCTCCATCATTACACAGACAGACAACTCAGTGACACATTCCCAAGAAATTAGCCCTTTAAAACACACTCACACACACACATCCAAGACTTGGCTTGATTTAATTGTTCATTTGCTTACTTATTCATTTAATTTAAGGCTGTGCTTATATGAGTGTTATTATGCTTGACTCTGGGATGCCAGATGACTGAGTCTATAAGATATAGAATCAGGGCAAGAAAGACGGGGCAGAGTTTAGATGGGACGAGACCAGGTTTTTTTCTGTGTCCTAAGGCTCAGAAGGACACTGAGGATAGGCACATTACAAAGAGACTGAAATGGTCTCATCTGGCCCCCACATTCCCTACTTGTCCATTGAGGCACACCATAGACCATATTTACCAGTAGACAGTAGACAGACTGATAAAGTATCCACCACACACTTTCAGAATCTATTAATGAAACTCTTTGGTGACATATTATTTTAGATGTGTATCAGTAGTAACTATGAATAATGTCTAATTAAAACAAAGGTATTTGTCTAGTTCCTAAACCTTTCAAAACATCAGCAGAAATATTTAAACAGCATCTTCACACACACACACACACACTTTGAAATTTACCTTCTGCCAACTTGTTAGTTATTTGAATAAACGTTATTTCTGCTGCATGCTTTAGCACCAAATAGTACCTTGCAGTCAGCTTGAAAACCTTTATCGAAGTTAGAGTACAGTATTATTTTGACACTAGACAGTCCTTTGCTTTTGTGTGGGATCACCGTGTTGCCTGAACAGTGTATGATTTTGCTTTTGTGCAGACAATCAGCAGGTCATTAGTGTACCATACAAATCGCCCTGGACTCAGGATGGAACCCTGGGGGACTGAAGCCATAACAGGCTGGAGAGTAGATACAATGTTGCTGACAGTTACCTCTGATGGCAGTTAAAAGGTATGATTACAACCACATGACAACTTAATATAACAGATCCCTGAGCTATTCACATGACAAATTCTGATTAATAGTGTCAATAATCACTGTGAATTTTTAAGTTCTGTGAAGCACCCCATTTTATCCTGCCACTAGAGCATAAAACTTCACAGTTATTTATTAAATAAATGTTTCATTACTCTTTTTTGCTCCTATTGGTTTTACAAGTTCACGTACATGAGTTTACTCAGATACAGGAGGTGAGTTTTGCTGAATATTTAGAAGGTTCAGGATGAAGTTTTTGAGTAAGAAAATAAGTATGAGCTATACTGAAAGTCCATATATAAACTAGAATTTTTCATCTTTACACACATACACACATGAGTACACACACACACACACACACACACGGGGGGGGTCTATTTCCATCCACATCTGGTAATGATGTGGGCATAATGAAAAGATTTCAGATTCCCTCCAGAAAGCCCTTAGGCTACAAGCAAAGTATCCTACATCTAATAAACCCATCTTAGATAGATCTCCCATATGGCAAAGTCCTGTTTTGCTTTATTCCAACAAATTGGTCCATGGATTCCTCTCACAGCTCTTGCTACTATTGTTTATGATCCATTGAAGCCTGGCAACACTCCAGAGGACAATGTGTAACAGATTTAGGATATCCCATCCCCGAGTTGTGTGCACATGAAGTGATGTCACCTATGAGGAGACCCGAACACTCAGGAAATGTAAGGGCAGGACACATAAGAACTAATGGAGCAAGGGGACAAAGAAATTTAATCACAGTTATCAGGACACTGAGTGTTAGGAGAAGAATCAAAGTTGGTTTCTAGCCAGATTACCACCTAGGCAATACAGATGTTGACGAAGTTAGAAAACAAATACATACTTTGTTCTGAGAATCTCCCCTCCGTTATTCTGCATCTCTGTTCGGTTTGACATGAGGAAAACTGGTACCCCTGCCTGCCCTGGTACTGAAGAGAGGGCTCCAGCTGTGGGTGGTGAACTGGGAGCCTTCCTAAAGCACTGTCCCTGCTGCAGCAACACTTAGAAAGTTTACAGCACACACCACATAAACACTACCAATCTGTAAAAGTAAACATGCTTTTCTTAATTATGACTTCAGTTCATTGGCTTTGTATGTTCTGGAAGTTTCCTTCTTCATCTATAACTTCTATACATAACAACAATTACTTTTTTGCTTTGCTATGATACACCTAGAAATAGTATATCTTGTCAATGCACTAGAAAGTAAGCAAGCAAGTTAAAGTAGTGCTTAAGAAGAAGCCCATTTCACAGCAGATCTATAGACTGAATTCATATGTTTAAAACAACTTTACAGCCGTCACCAAGAAATGGATCTGGGATTAAAATATAGCAGTATTAGCAAGTTATCAGTTATTATTACTAATATGTAGCTCTTCTGATTTGTCTGGATGTTTAAAACAACATTACAGCCATCACCAAGAAATGGATCTGGGATTAAAAATTAGCAGTATTAGCAAGCTATCAGTTATTATTACTAATCTGAGCTCTTCTGATTTGTCTGCATGAGTCCCTGAGACCAAGTTCCACAGCACTTTGAGTTGATCAACACCATCTTCAGGCTTCCAGCAGTTTCCTTTCCTAGAAGTTTCCTTCTTAGTCCCATTGCCCCTTCAATCTCTGGCAAGAACGTTATGAAATTTAGAAGAAAAGACTACCTGCTCTGAATTGCTTTGCAATTCCTGTTTGCAGCTTAGGGCTCACTCTTCCTCACTTCCCTCTTTTGCCGTGGTCTTTCCCTCCCCCAGGCTTTGGGTATTTAAGGTTCTCATTTTCTATACTCTAAGGAAAAAGAGGATGATTTTAAAAACAGTGGATAGGCTGAGGAGAGCAAGCGACCATGAAAAGATGAGCTTCGGAGCTCCTCAAGCTCCACCTCTCAGCTTCTGTTCCAGTGACCGGCTGCGCATTCTAGAAAGGCTAAAATGAGGAAGACAGTGGGGAGAGAGACTGCTGGAGGACACCCCTCGGAGTTCTCCTTCCTTCCTCACAGCTTATCTGCTGAAGTCCTCGCTCTCCTGGAGGGACTGAATCTGTTGATAAGTTTTAAAGTGAATAGAAGGGATAAATGATATAAATTAAAATCCCACTTACAAAAGCAAAAATCAAACAACACCAGCACACACAAGGGGGGTACTTCCCCAGGGTCTCCTCATTCACTGCTCAAGGGTTTTCCATTGTACCCCACCCACCTACTCTTCCAGACCAACACATACCACCAGGCCCACCTCACACCTGAACTTCTGGCTGAGCCAGGAGAGCACTGGAAGTTTGGGGGCAGGGCCAGGAATCCAGCAAGGCCTCAGGCAGTAGGCACAGCCCCTACCTGCACAGTGCTGGAAGCTCATGACCTCTAAAAGCACCCCTGGAAAGTTGGGTGGGAGGAACAGCTGGAAAGAGACAATTTGGGTTGACACCAGGCAGGCTTCACTCATCTCCACCCAAGCTCTAGTCCTGGCTACACTGTCAGAAGGTATCAGAATGTCCTAATTCCAAGTCCCAGCTTCCAGCTAACCCAAAACCTGGACATCCAGAGAAGGATCCAGTAATGTGACCAGCCAGGTGACATTGCTGTCACAGT
Organism: Ellobius talpinus; assembly: GCA_001685095.1. NCBI lineage: Eukaryota > Metazoa > Chordata > Mammalia > Rodentia > Cricetidae > Ellobius > Ellobius talpinus. Next base: position 52,415 of record LOJH01001460.1, read on the forward strand.
TCTCATCACTGCTCCATGAATGCATTCTAAGCCATCGAATAGTGTTTGCTAAGGAAATACTTAGAAATTATGTTTAAAAAAGAAAATCTTCTGTTCCAGTCTTTGATATGAACAATCAGTAATGACTGCCATTTGTTGAACACTTTCTATACATTGGACTCCACTCTGTGTAATAGGTCACTTCATCCTAACAACCACCCTATGCAGTAGGGACTGTAATTATCTCTCCTTTACATACTACACAACTGAACTGGAAAGGTAAAATCACTTAATCCCAGCTACTAAAAAGATCCAGAATTCTATAGCAGCTAAAGTGGACACTTCACATGTCGAGCCAAATTGTATAGAAAACCAAAACTTTGACAACATTCTTCCTGGACAGGACTTTAAGGATCTTTGACCTTGTTTGGTTAAGGAATAGAATTCAGTAGCTGGAGACTCGGAGTTTACCTCTGCTTCTCAAGGTGCCTGAGGCCAGAAGTAGATTGACAAAATCAGATAAGCAAGTGGCAGAGATAATCCACTTTCAAAACAGAATTGGAGGGGGCGGGCAAGTGAATGTGCATTCTTGGCTCAGTCTCCCCCAGAGCTGACTTTTCTTGAGGGAAAGCATCTCCCTTCTCTTGCAGGGGCAACCAAAAGATGAAATAGCAGGGATGAAGCAAAATGAGTCAGCAAGTAAAGACTCTTCCTGTGTAATTCTGATGACCTAGGTTTGATCCCCAGAACCCATCTAAGGGTGGAAGGAGATAGTGGATTCCAGAAAATTACCCTTTGACCTCTGCATGCATGCCATGTGACACCCCTACAACACATCATGCAGGCAAACACAGACACTAATAAAAATAATCATTTTTCTGAGAGATACGGACTTGGGTTAAGCAAAAGCATAATAAAGTACCAGGAAAGTTCTGAGAAATTTCTAAAGAAAACTATTGATGTAACCAATGCAGACAGAGTCTACAGTCCCTTCAAGTCAAAATGGTTCCTAGCTCTTAAAATAAGAACACCCAGTTTTATAGTAGTAGCAATTATAAACGTAACTGATTATTTAGCATAATAGCATGTGCATTCACCTGTGTGTGTGTGTATGAGAGAGAGCAAGAGAGAGAGAGATCCTTTCACAGAGACCTTAAAAATTATCAAGCTGACGACTTTCAGGCATTAGGACTAAAAGATTCCAGTTGACCCAAATTGCTATCATTATGATATTATCCCAGAACCCCAGGATCCTCCTTCTGGCAGTTATCAAATGAGTCCCCACTTCTGGTGAGCAAAGAATAGCAGATCTGAGTGATTATCCTCCCAGACCCTTAAAGCTTCCTTGAAGCTGAGTTCCAGCACTGTCCTGTTGACAACAGTTTCCCCCCTTTATCCCTTTGGATGCTCTGCTACATAATAGCCATGTGTGATGAAAAATCCCAGACTATGGCTGCTCCAATCTCCATCAAAAATAACAATCACTGTCAGATGTGGTGGTGCATGCCTTTAATTCCAGCACTTGGGAGGCAGAAGCAAGCAGATCTCTGAGTTAGAGGCTAGCCTGGTCTACACAGGAAGTTCCAGGACAGAGAAACCCTATCTCAAAAAACAAAAACATACAAACAAAACAAAACAGCAGGCAGGGGCTGTTATTAACTACAGAGTGAGCCAGCTCTTTTGGACATCAAATGATGCAAAATGAATGTCTAGTTGTTCTGGGTACTGATTACTGACCAATGCTTACTGAACATCTGCTATGTGGGAGCTACCAGGAAATGCATTTTTGTCTGAACCGCTAAACTGTTAGCAAGAGGCCATACATGCCAGAAGACACTGATAATCTAGTGTCCTGCACACTCTGTAAGAGCCACCGGACTCACCTCAAAGTGCGGAGCCGGAGGGGGTGATATACACAAGAGTAAGCTTTGAGAAGAGAGTTGGAAAGGGTTCAAGACAAAGCAAATCTGAATAAGATGTCGGAGAAAACGGAAGAATGGCTGGAAAGACAACAGCATGGCTCGCTGTTCCAAGCTGGGTGTGGGACAGGTCAGTGGGCAACAATAAAGAAACTCCTGCTAAGAATTCAGCCTGTGTCGCCTACATTCCAAGTCACTGCCAAGTTCACCAAAACGTTGTCAAGGTTTTGTAGAGCATCTAGCAACATCTCGTCCCAACTAGCAGTTTGGGGTGGAAACCACACAAAATGTGGTGGTTTTATAGGGCTTGAACCTGAAAGAAAGCAAAGCATGGTGGTTTGAACTGTGTTTTTCTTGAAGTTTTTTTTAAGGTACTCATGCATAAAAATTCAGAGACAAGCTTAGGAGGTCCAGTCGGAAACAATAAAATATTTTCACAGGGGGTAGACTGCCAGGGGGGCTCCAGATGTTATAAGTTTCTTCAGCAGCTTTTTCAGATGGACCAGGTAGGCCTGATTTATATGACAATAACTGACTTTGAGGTAAGGAAGATCATCTTTTTCTGGACCTATTGTCTACATGGGGAAGAGAAAGTACATAGGGTTTTGTACATGATGTTGTGTTGATAATAAAACTCACTAGCAAATATTTCTTTAGCAGAAAGGTCTTGGTCATTCTGCTGAGAGCAGTTCCATAGCTTGAATCTGACATGAGAGTAGGCAGAGTGTACTGTTTGTTTTCTCCTATGTATCTGCTATTAAACCCACATCAAATCATTCATGGAAAAGTATAGAGTATAAGCAAATAGGAAGTGTCACAAAAGAGGTGACAGAAATGAAAATCCACAGGTGTGGCAAAGCTCATTGCTTTACTTCCTACTTATCATTCTTTTGTTTTGTTTTGTTTTGTTTTTTTGAGATAGGGTTTCTCTGTGTAGCTTTAGAGCCTGTCCTGGCACTCACTCTGTAGACCAGGCTGGCCTTGAACTCACAGAACTGCAGGTCTCTGCCTCTCAAGTTGCTGGGATTAAAGGTGTACACCACCACAGCCTGGCCCTACTTATCATTCTTTTTTTTTAAATGTGTAGCCCAGGCTGGCCTCGAATTTGTGCTCCTCCTGCCTCTGCCTCCTTCAGCAAATCCTACCGGTGTGTGCCACCACAACCGG
>LOJH01001461.1:3178-25354 GCA_001685095.1 Ellobius talpinus
TCCTTCTCCTTCTCCTTCTCCTTCTCCTTCTCCTTCTCCTTCTCCTCCTTCTTCCTTCTCCTTCTCCTTCTCCTTCCTCCTCCTCCTCCTCCTCTTCCTCGTCCTCTTTCTTGTCATTATTATTATTAAACTATTCTTTTTTCTGTGGAGAATGGCTGTGTCCATAGTTTCTTGATGCACTCACATACATTTGGTGCTGAGACCCAGAAAAGACATCTGGGACTTCCTTTAGGGACCTGGTCCCTCCCCAAACCAAAACTGCTTTCTCAGCTGGGAGGTGGTGGCACACACCTTTAATCCCAGCACTAGGGAGGCAGAGGCAGGCAAGTCTCTGTGAGTTTGAGGCCAGCCTGGTCTACAAGGGCTAGTTCCAGGACAGGCTCCTAAGCTACAGAGAAAGCTTGTTCAAAAACAACAACAACAACGAATCAACAAAACAAAACAAAACAAAACAAAACAAAAAATCAAGCAAAAACAAAAAACAACTTGCTGCTTTCTCATTTCTGCTGTGATGGATTATTTGCCTCTGCTGGCTTCTGTCTTTCATAGTATTTGACTCCAGATTCTGAGTCTGTCTCTCTCACTGCTTCTCTCTCTTGCTCACCTACTCAACTCTCCTCACTGACTGGGGTACATGCCTGGTCAGCTTCTGTTTTCCTCTGGTCAGAAAGTCATGCTTACATGCCAGACAGTTTCTCACACTCTCCTGGGTGCCCATCACTTGGTTAGGGAAGCCTGTGCCTTGTAATCTGGGCACTCTCTTGAACCTCAGTCCACTTGGGGACACTCTCTGGAAGGAGTTTCTGTCCAGTGGCTCCCTTCCTTCCACTGACTCACTCTTCTTTCCTTCTGTAACCTTATGACCTATAATCCCTATTTCATTATGTTTGTGTATGCTCTTAGTCACATCCTTCTGGAAGCTCTTATAGGTAGAATCCCCAGTGCCTGGACTTGGAAGAAAAGGTTTTTCCTGTTTTCTACCTACTTTTTGCCCAATGCTGGGATACCTTTTCTGTCAACCCCTTCCCAGGACTCCATCTCATTAAACCATGAATCCTCTCAGTTCAAGCCTGACCCTACCACATCTCTTGCCTCTCTCCTCAAATCTCTTTCCTCTCTTGGATTCCACAATAGCAATAAGCCTTGCCATCTTATTTTTTTTAACTTGGCCTCAGTGCAACTTGATAACCAGTCTCAATGGACAAAAGATGGCACATTTGATTTCCAAATTCTCCAAGATTGTGACAACTTCTGCTACTATCCAGACAGATGATCCAAATTCCCTTATCTCTAAGACCTCTTTGCTCTCCACTCTCATACCTGCTTCTGATCAGTGGGTTCAGTCTTAAAGAGGTTCAGATGCCTTTTGGATGTGGATAATATTAAAATGTTATCACATGCAGTTCTACTTAATTGAAAAATATGACTCGTGAGATGGGATTTGGTCTGCTCACTCTAGACCCAAGCATGTTTAAAGGTTTCCTCCAAAGTCTCTATCCTGAGTCAGACTTTCCACCTGACCCTGTGGCATAGACACAGATCAAAACATAACAACCCAGGAAAAAAAAGACCATTTGCACTTGAGAACAGCTAAGAGGTAAAATGTTTCTAATAGAGATTACAAATCACAAAGTGGATGTTTGACTCTCTGCTCCACCCCCTGGTTTGTTTACTAGCTTAAAAACCTTTGTTGAAATGTAAACTTTCTTTAGCTCAGGATTTACAAATTCATTGGGGTGTGGTTAAACAATAAGTCTGTACACCATGCATGGTGGCACAAGTCTTTAAGCCTAGAACTTGGGAGGCAGAGGCAGGTGGATCTCTGAGTTAAAGGTCAGCCTGTGAGTTCCAGGACAACTGGGGCTACAGATGGAAACTCTGTCTCAAAGAAGAAAGCAAGAAAACAAACAAACTGCAAGATCCCAAACAAACAAGTAAATGAAAAAGGTTAGATTAAAACTTGCAATATTAGAGTTGATAATTAAAAATCTGTGTACAAGTAATCTTAATTTGCTATAGAATACCATATATGTGACTTGGATTTAACTCTTGTTTATGGTAAATAGAATTTACTATCAATGTAAGCGGACAACTAAATTTCCTAGGTTAAAAAGTTCTATTCAGGCTAAAAAAACTGAATTAATAATATAAACCTTGGTTAAACTTTAGCTATTTAGAGAAACTGAGTCATATAAAAACTATGATACTCTGTAAAATCACACTATAAAAGGATCAGAAAAATGAAATTTCCTCTCTCTGTTTGAACTGTGTTTATAGTTTAAATTTTATTTTGTTACTGAAGTACCTTCATTTCAAAATGTATACATTTTTAGGCTCAAGCTTTAGTTTTACCAACTTATTGTAAACTGCTAATCAAGATAATCAATAAAAACAAGTTAACGGTCAGTCACTTTATAAATTATCAAATTATTCAATATACTCCAAACCGTGTTTGTAGTCACACTAACTACAAATGTGGTTCATTTACGGGGACAAACGTTAGCTTCTGTATATGTTGTCAAAGTTAAGCCTGAAACAAGTAACAAAAACAAATAAGGTCTGCCTAATGTAAAATAATATTCAAAAACAGGTACTAGATAATGTCCCTCTCAGAGACATCTGTTGAACATAGCATTTATAGCGTTTAGAGAGACAGGAACAGGAAAGGTCAGAATGGGCTTTCCATGATAAACAGAAATACCAGCTTCTGGCAGCAGCCCCAAGGCTACCACAGGGCACAGAAGATACAGGACCAAAGGACTCCACCTAGGACCTGCTTCAAACATGTCAACACCAGTCACTGGGTAATAACTGCTCTTTACCTCATCCCCTGCTAGGAACTCTGCCTAAACTGGATAGGCAGGACCCTAGAGGAATGACCACCTCTTTTTACCTCACCAAGACAGGCCAGTCCCCCAAGTTCCTCCTCTAAGTTTCCTCCACAGGAAAATCTCTCAAATCTTCTGGGCCAGGTGACCAAAGACTGATCCTTCCCTGGGACCTCAGGTCCCAACAAAGTCATCAATATTACTGTGGAGGAGACCCCTTCTGGTTCAGCTTTCTTTTAAACACAAATTAAACATATTTTCTGTTTTATATAAAGTCAATAAATCATTCCAATCATGTGGAAAAAAAAACCTCTGGGATGTTTTGACAGACATGGTCTTCTGGTGCTTCATCTGGTTGAAGTCAAAAGTCTGCGTTTACCTTTAAAACATCTGGCTTTGCAATAACTTTGGGTGCAAAAGATGGACATGGTGTTTGCTGATGATACACATTTGAGAGCTTTAAAGTCAAGTTTAAATTACCCAAGTCTCTTAAATGAAAAAGCTTCGAAACTGAGGCTTAATTACCTGCCAGCCTAAATTGGTTTCAAGTATAAAAGTCAGGCCGTGCTTTTTCCTAGAGCTAACAGGCTTCCTGCTGAGATAGGTGAACTCACAAAAATGTTTCAATAAAAAAACCCTCAAAACTACCATGCTGTTGTTACTGACTTAAAAATTGGTTTTTACTACCCTTTATGCTCCAATTATGATTTTTAAAAGAACTTGCTTTCAATGACTATTCTCAATAATTAAGAACCTATGTCTCACGGCAAATGATTAAATGCTTCCAAAATAAAGAGAAAAAAATAAATAAAAGGTTTATGCAAGTTGTAAAGGTCTGCAAAAGTGATTTAAAGTATGTAAAAATGAGACTTAAAGATGATAATATGATATAAAACTTCGAAGTTTATCATATTAATCAATGGAATTCTGATAATTTATTATATTACTCTAGTCTTGGTAACAGTTATAAGCATTGGCTACAAAAGCTTTTAAAAAATTCTTCCCTCCTACATCGCATCCCAACTGCAGTTTCCCCTCCCTCTAAACCTCCCAGCCCCTCTCCTTCCTACTCTCCCCAGATCCACTCCTCCTCTGTTTCTTTCCAGAAAAGAGCAAGAATCCCAGGGATATCAACTAAACACGGCATAACAAGATACAAGACCAGGCACAAAGCCACATATCAGGGCTGGGCAAAGCAACCAGTAGGGGGAAAGGGTCCCAAGAGCAGGTGAAAGAGTCAGAGATACCCCCAACTCCCACTGTTAGGGGTTCCACAAAAACACCAAGCTAACAACTATAACCTATGAAGAGGACCTAGCGTGGACATGTGCAGGCTTTGTGATCGCTGCCTCAGTCTCTATGAGCCCCTATGAGCCCTGCTTACTTGATTCTGTGGGCCCTGTTCTCCTGGTGTCCTTGACCCCTCTGGCTCCTACAATACTTCCTTCCCTTCTTCTATGGCATTCCAGAGCTCCAAGTGGAGAGACCCTATGGAGATCTCCAATTTGGGCTCTCTCTCCACCTAATGTTTGAATATGGGTCTCTGCATTTGCTTCCCTCAGCTGTTGGAGGAAGCCTCTCTGATGACGGCAGGGATAGGCATGGCTCTGTGAGTATAGTATGAATATATATCATTAGGAATCATTTTATTAATTTTTAAAACCTAGGTCTCCAGGCTATCCAGGTTCCTGGTCATCTGGCAGTGTCTAATTATTAAAACTTAATTCAAATGATAACATAGTCACAAGCTCAAATTTTTAAAGCTTCCCTTAGTTGTTTTCTTTTCTAAGTATAGACTTTAAAAGTGTGTCTTACTGTGCTGGGGAAATCCTTGTCTGATCTGTATCCATCCAGTCATCTGCCCAAGAGGAACGAGTGTTCATGCTTTTATTCCAGAACCATTTTCTGTGTCCTCAAGCTCTTCTTCCCTCTGTTCTCATTCCTGCTGGGAACTTTCTGACTTATTACAGATGAATATCTGTGTTTCTGTCATGGAGGTAGATTTTCAGCCTTTATGTCTGCTATGGCTCAAAGACACGAGTGTGCCCAAGATGTTTACAGGCATTGACCTGCTTTCTCTAGAATGAGGTTCTCAGTACAGATTATGGATAGCGGTCCTGCTGATTTATATAAAGATAACGAACCCCCACACACCCCCAGCTTCTTAACTTGACCTTCTGTCCCTAGTCTATATCTGCCCCAGCAGACTTCCACTGAATGGACAGACACCATCTAGGAATCAATCCTGGTTCTACAATTGCTCTAGAACCAGCTCACCTCCCAAGCCTAGGTGTCCTACGAAACCAAAGGGCCCTTTACTTGCTGACTTCCAAGAAAGGACAAACTTATTTCTTTTTTAATGAAGAATGTTGTTGCTGTGTAAACAAATCTGGCAAGGTAAGGAGAGTGGATTAAAAGCCTACAAAAATCGGCGTGCAGAATCCAACCTCTGGGACCTGACTCCAACACCGGACTCTCCCTGTGGTCTCCTGCGGGCTCACGGCACAGCCTCCTGTCAGTCCTCTGACCTTTATCTTCCTCACAGTAATAATCGCTCCCCACATCTTTAGATGTTTTATTCAGAAATAATTAATGAGCTGGCCCTACATTTAGGGAACCAGTTGCTTCTGCCCAAATTTCCTCAGGTCTCCTATCATTGCCTGCCATTTGAGCTCCTGCTTTGGACCAGCATTCCAAACAATCCCTTTCCAACATCCCCACTTAGAAGCAGCTTGAGAGGACTACCATCACCCCTTAAATACCATCACCCCTTAACTACCATCACTCCTGATCATCAATAAAATGCTGAAATGTTAGTCTCCAAAACAAGCCCCCAAATGGCACCCACCCCTCCCCTGCTCGGCATAGCGCTCTAGAGATCTGTCCAAACCTTGCACTCACCAGTACTTCTCCTTTTTCCTCACTACATAGTATTCTATGGTATGGGTGTCATGTCAGATCCACAAAGCTGGTCCCCAAATGACTGTACTGATGGCCATGTTTTAGGGTATCAGCTGGACCTCCACCTGAGCTGGCTTTTCCCATGAAGTAGAAACCTAAAGCATTTCTCAGAAGCCCATAAAGGCTGGCTGAACACACTAACCTGAACTGTCAGCACCCCGTGTATCTGAAAACATCCCCCAGCTAACCTCACAGCTGTTCCAGCTCCCCCACACCCGTCATCTCCCCATTTAAAAGACTAACAACTTTTGCAGCTATTGCTGTCATGGGCTCTCTGAGGCAGCTGGATATTTTGTTTGTTTGTTTGTTGTTGATGTTCCTTTAAACTGTTCTCCTTAAGTGGTTGTGTTCAGTGGTTTCTTGCTGCACCGGCTTGCATGTTGTATCACATTTTATTTAACTGTTGCTCTATGAAGGACATATGGGCCATTTCCAGTTTGGAAGTGTGTAAATCTAAGGTATGTAAATCTTTCATTGGTAAGGGTCAAGGAATGAAGCTGCTAGGTTATAAGCTATTTGAATGTTTGATGTTTTAGGGAGCTGCCAAACTGTTTTTGGAGTGGCTGTACCACTTCACATTCCAATGAGCAATGTGTGAATGGTCCAGTTTCCCAGCATCTTCCCCAGCCCTGATCAGGGTGGGAATTGTGGGCGATGTGCTATCCTTGGGTCAGAGCATTGAGATTTCTAGAAAATCCTTATGAAAATGTTTCTAGCTGGAGAAGAAGCGAATCCCCTACTCACTTGATTCAGGAATGGATAGACTTGTAACTCTGCGAACATTCAGAAGGAGCAGACCACAGAGCAGACAGAGGTTTTAGTGAGGACAGACAATTCAGAAGTAAGCTGTCTTTTCCAGTTTTACAACAGTGCTACCCAAAGGACTCTGGGGCCCTACAGCAAGGTAGCAAGAACAGAGAGCTGACCGGGGAGATGGCTCTGTGGGTGTTGTGGTTAGTCTTGTCAACCTGACACAAACTAGAGTTCCCTGGGAAGAGGGAAGCACAATTGAAGAAACTGCCACTGTCAGATTGGCCTGTGGGCAAGTCGGTGGGGTATTTGTCTGATTAATGGTTAATGTGGGAGGACCTAGGCCACTGTGAGAGGTTCTACTGCACTGGCTGTGGTCCTAGCAGCATGAGAAAGCGAACAGCAAGGTGAGCAGAGCCAGAGGCAGGAATCAAGCCAGTGCTCAGCATTCCGAGGCCGGTTGCATTTCTTGCCTCTGGGCTCCTGCCTTGGCTTCCCTCAGTGCTGGAGATGCTGGATGGTAGCCAGTAAAGCAAATGAGTCTTCCTTCTTTTTTTTTTAACACAGCAAAATGAAAGTAACTAGGATGGTCCACAAGGGCTTGCCATGAAAATATGAGTTCAATTCTCGAAACCCACAAAATAGCCAGTGCAGCGACACACATCTGTAATCTTAGTGTTGGGCCAATAGAGCCAGTAAGATCTGTGTGTTTCACTAGTCAGCTACAGTCAAATGGTCGTTGAGCTTTGGATTCACTGAGAGATGACGCTTCAAAAAGTAAGGCCGAGTTACTTTTTACACACACACACAGAGACACAGACAGACACACAGACACACAGACACACACACACACACACAGTACGAGAAAACCAAAGGAAACTTTAAGAACCCTGAAAACACAGAGACAAATTCAGACTGGTTCAGTGCAGTCTGCCCAACGTACTAGCCACAGAATCCTTGCAATCAATAGCCCAGTAAACATGGAGCTTTATCTCGAGGCAGCACTAAGAGAATCAGCCAATAGTCTGGTCTCCCTGGTGCCCAGGCCTTTGCCACACTTGTCTCGTGCCTCCATCACCGGCTGCCATCATTTTCATGGACTCTGAGAACCCTGGTCACTGTAATATGGATTCTTTGTTCCATCAGTCCTTCTTCATTCAGCCAGAAAACCCCTCATTCTCGTAGCTCCTCATTCTTTTCCCCACTTCAATTCCTAAGCTTTGGTTCAGGATTTTTATTATTTAGGAGAGAAAGTGAACTACACAGACACTTGGTGGGGGGTGGGGCAGTCAGAGGGATTTGAGTCAGAAAGAAGAAAGTGCCGCGAAATGGTCCAATTAGGATGCTAAGATTATGACTACTTTCCTAAGGGATTACAGATGTGCTAGGCAGCGTGTTAATCACACAGCCACAATTCTAGGACATCTCAGTGACACACGAACTATTTTTATCATCATTAAACTTGAGGGAAGTGAGGCTGACAAGAAGGTTCAGGGGGTAAGGACACCAGCAATCAAGCCCAACGACCTGACTTCAATGCCAGGCCCCGCGTGGTGGAGGGGAGACCACCAACTCCTGAAAGCTGTCCTCGACCTGCACTTGAATCATGCATGCTGTGGTACACATGTGTCCTCTCTCTGTCTCTGTCTTTCTCTCCCACAGATAAACAAATTTTGTTTTTGTTTTTGTTTTTTTTTAATGAGAGGAGATTTGAGAATAAATTACACGTCCAACTTCCTGATTCATTCAACAGGGAGCCAAGTTTCAAATTGAAACAGTCTGATTTTGGGACCCACGATCCAAGGAAAGCGTACTTTCTGCATCTCAGACACTGAGGTCCGAGTCTGTATGTGAGAGGAAAACAGGAAGCTCTGTTTCAGGGTGACTTGCCCTGCGTATAGACCCTATCTGAGCTCTAGGAGATACCTTGCCTCCCTGAGTCTTGTGAGATAGCTCTAAGTGCCCCACTGCTGGTCCAGACACCAACTTGCTAACATATCTACAGAGGGCCCCAGCTTATGCTGGCATGACTTAGTCTTTCAGTTTTGTGACGGTGCAAAAGTGACATTCTGTCATATTTCAGATTTTGAATTATGGTATTTTTCCAGTCTTTCCATAAAGAAAGAATCATTATGTTGATGCTGGGCACTGGGTCATGGGGTGAATAACTGATGCTCCATCCTGCACTGTGTGGATAAACAACAGTGTTCAACCAGTGTGCTATATAAACCACATTTTAAGCTTATGATATTTATGACTTAGGATCGTGTCTTATTTATGATGTTTTTATTGTTGTGAAGAACACCATGATGAAAAAGCAAGTTGGGGAGGAAAGGGTTTAATTGGCTTACACTTCAGCATTGCTGTTCATCACTGAAGGAAGTCAGGTCAGAACTCAAACAGGGCAGGATCCCAGAGGTAGGAACGGATGCAGAGGCCATGGAGGAGATCTGATTACTGGTTTGATTCCCATGCCTTACCCAACTGGTGTTCTTACAGAACCCAGGACCAATAGCCCAGGGATGACACCACCCACTATGGACTGGGCCCTCCCCCATTTATCAGTAAATGAGAAAAAGCCTTACAGCCTGATCTCAAGGAGGCATTTCCTTAGCTAAGGTTCCTTCCTCTGATGACTAACTTGTGTCAAGTTGACACACAAAACCAGCCAGTAAAGATGGATTCATCAGAATATGACCTCATCACCAGCTGAGAAGCACCTGCAGTTGAGTGAAAGGGGAATAGTTCTTATTACTACCGAATATGAAAACGTATCTACCAAAACTTAACCTAGAAAAGGGTCTGGTAGACTTCCATTGCTAGACAGATGGAAACCAACCCTCCACCTAAAAACAGGTACAAATGCAGAGGCTGGGGAATTACTGTTCTCAAATCAGAGGAAATGAAGAAATCCATGGTGGTTTGCAGATATCTGGGAAGTGTTTTCCCAATGCTGATGGCGTAGGAATCGGTTTCCACAGCTTTACAGAGACACAGAGAAAATGCTAAACCCAGGACTGTACCAAAGTGAAACATGAAACGTAAGACTCTTAAAATAAAGGACTCTTAAGAGTGACAACATCAGTGTGACAGCAAGCTTCACTCCCAGGTCTCAAGGAAAACGCTTCAGTTGTGATAAGGTCGAAAGAAACCTCGTACACAAGCTGATGTGTGCACAGTGTCTAAACACTCAAGTCATTCATCAGTGTAACTAATTCGCAGGCTTCGGGGGTGAGCTGCCCTATAGGCTCTCCATGCCCAGGTGTTCAGATCCGTACCATATGCATACAACCAACACTAATTGGATGCAGTAAGATTTTTACACATGCACACTATATACATATATATACATATATAAACACATATATAACATGCATATATGTGAATAACACATAAGTTTTGAGATGAAGATGTATATGGGACATAGGAAGATTGAGAGGGGAGAGAAAGGGTGGATATGCTGAAATAAATTGTAATCACATATGAAATTCAATTATAATAAAAGATAATAACAATAATCAACAATAATAGAAGAATAGGTGGTACAAATGACAATTTTTATGTTGTATATATTTTAGCCCACTTAAAAATAAAATTCTAAAAAGAGAATGAAGAATTAAAGGAAAAAAATGAGAGAGTGACAAGTATTGACAAATTGTCAGAAAAGATGGAGCACACAGACATCAGGATTATTTGACGATGGAAATAAAAGCCAGGAGACCAAAGAAATGCTGATGTCCCTCTGGATCCATTAAAAACAAACACACAGAGAAATGAAGCAAGCAGAGAACACTGGACACACTCCTGGAGGATTTTATTTATATTTCTTTGTGTGTGAGGGAGCGGCATGTGGGTGTGAGTGCCAGTGGAAACCAGAAGGGAGTCGCATTTCCTGGAGCTGGAGCTAAAGATGGCTTGAGCCTCTTGACATGAGCCCTGGGAAGTAAGCCCAAGTCCTCATAAGAACAGCCAGTGCTCTGAACTACTCAGCCATCTCTCCCACCCCACTCCTGAAAGTAATTAAGAGAAAGACAAACAAGATTATCTTTTAAAAAAAAGTACATTGAGTTCATATGAATATTGACCAAGAATAATCCATGGCAAGGTAGCTTCTACTCCAACATGATCCTTTGGCATCTAGGAAAACTGAGGGTGTGACTTTAAGAGAAGAGTTAGATTCCTGTCAGGCATTGCAGGGCACGCCTTTCGCCGCAGGAGAACTGAGTAATGTATTTAAGAGATCTGAGGGGAGAGAAGATCAAAGAGTTTACATCCAGTTAAAGAAATGATTTTTAAGAACAAAGAGCACAGATAATCTTATTGAGCCACATGAACTCAAGCAATATTGTTCCTATAAGCCCTTTCTGAGCAATCTACTGCTGAATGAGTTTCAGACAATAAAATAATTGCAGGGTCAATGGCATAATGACCACTAATGAGCAGCAAATAAATAGCTACAGGGGCAAATAGAACAAGGGAAAACTGAAGAGAAATAGAAATCACTGTGAAATGGCTAAAATGTAGGTAATTTTGCAGTTTATGTGGATAACATAAATACAACTATTGAAAGGGAGGATCTTTATAATATTAAAATTCATGTGTTTGTGTACTTAAAATGGGTAGTTTTGCTAAATGTAAATTTTATCTCAATAAGCTAGAAAAGGGAAGGTGGTATGAGTAGCACTCTATTAATAACTTTTCTTCTGTTGCAAAATACCTGAGAGAGGCAACTTAAGGAAGGAAGGGTTTGTTCCACTCATGGTTTAAGAAGAGCTACAGTCCATCACAGTGGCCAGAGAATGAGGCAGCTGACCACAGTGGATCCACAGTCAGGAAACAGAGGAAAGACAGGAAGGGGGGCAGGCTACAAAATCTCAAGGCCTGTCTTCCCATAACTCCCTTCCTCTAGGATGGCTTCACCTCCGAAAGCTTCCACAATCTTCCAAACTAGCACCTCTAGCTGGGGAACAAGTGTTCAGACATCAGAGCCTATGGGAGTCATCCCACATTTAAACCACAAGCATATGATCAAAACTGTTTTCATTAGTAATAACGGAGATGATTGTCTCATTATCATTATCCAGATACAGCAAGAGAGATGTCCAAGATCAGAGGGTCATAGAAGCACACCTGAACAGTCACACACCGGGTGGAAGGGAACAAGATGAGCTTCGATAGTAATAATAATGATGATAATAATTGCATTGGATTAAAATGCAAATATGTTTAAGCCTATGATTTCATAATGATGCTTTAAAAATGGTCACCTTCTGGGCATTTCAGGAAGCCAATTCGTTATATTGAAAACTGGAAAATAAATTAAAACAATCACCTATTTTCTCATTCCCCATGTGAATACCATGGTGACCACACAGCAGATGAATGTGTCTCATTATCAAAGCATTATTGATGGACAATAAAGAGCAAATAACAATATCAGGACATCATGGTGCTAAACTGAATAATGGCAGCCCCCCCAAAGTCCCACTCCTTAATCTCTAGGTCAGGGAATGCAACCATACATGACAAGAAAAGGACTTTCATCTCTGTCTTAATGCTGGAAGAGGTGCAGTCCAGTGACTGAATGTGTGTTTAGCATGCATCAGATGCTGGTTTTGATCCTCAGCACATACTACACACACACACACACACACACACACACACACACCCCTGATGTGGGAGAGTTCCTTGAACTCTCTGGTGGGGCTAGATTTGATTGGGGGAGCCTTACAAGGGGAGGCAGAAAATAGGATACTAAAGGAAGCAGGATTGGAGGATGTTAAGCTGCTGTCTTTGAAGATAGAAGAAGGAAGTTTAGACACATGATGTAGTTCCTGATCCCAGCAGAGGCAAGAAAACATGTTTCTCACTGGAAACTCTAAAGAAAACATGAGGCTACCAATTCCTTATTTCAGGTCGTGGAACCATCTTGAGCTTAAGAGAACGATTCACGATGTCTTAAACTACATGCTTTGTGGCAACTCCACATCGCCAAAAGCTACTGATATTAAAATGGCAGGGGGTCATGTGCATGCTTGTGTGCCTGTGTGCATGTGTGTGTGCATGTGTGTGCTTGTGTGTGTGTATGCAAGCTAGTTGGATGGCTGGAAGGGAACAAGTTAGGGTTCCTTTTATGATAATAGTAATAATGATGATGATGCTAAGTAATAATCACACCAACTGTTAAGCATCAATTGTTGTTGACATGATAAAATGAGACACATCCAGTTATTTCATGCTTTCTCTAGTCTTGTGGAACCCCACCTACATCTGGAATCTCAACAAAGGCTATAAATTAGATCCGTATGAGGCTTGAGATTGCTTCTAATCGTAGGAAATGGAAAAGACAGAAAATCCGGGACTGTATCAAGAGTAGCCAGCCATCTATCCTCCAGACTGTGGAAGAATCTGCAGGCCGGACAGCTTGAGTCTGCACCACGTAAGTGATAAGGAAAGGGAGGGATGGAGAAGGGTACACTAGCAATAGAGTCACCTAAATGGTATATCAAGTTTTAATATTTGAAAAAAATCAGTATCTACAATCCAGATATCTGCGTTATCTGGTGAACTGTGAAAAGATAACTCTAGGGAGCAATTACTGAAGAAACAAAACAAAACAGGATTGTTGGTCTTTGAAGACAGATGAAGAATGAGGAGGAATGGGATATGTGGGACAGCTCTTAGGAGTCGCTGCCAAAGAGGTTTTGTTGTCATTGTTTGGTTTCTCAAGACATGTCTACCACAGCCAGGCTAGCCTGGAAGCTCCCATGTAACTGAGGCTGACTTCGAACTCCTGGCCCTTCTGCCTTGACCTCTTGAGTGTTGATGTTACAGGCCTGAACCACGGGCCCAGCTCAAAGCTTTTATTTTATTTTTTCCTTGACAGATGTTCATCTTATAAAAATTAAGTATGCCATGCAGTTGATTGTTGTGGTTTTTCTGTATCTGTGTTTTCAAGTCTATTATTTTGTTTCATAAAACAAGAGTCTTGAAACAACCATAATAAACCAGCAAGCATCATTTAGATTAAAACCAGTCGACAAGTTCATTATAAAAATATAATAATTGGCTTTAAAACTTAATCAACAGTCTTAATAGAAATTTGAACATACATGAAAAAGAATGCAAGGAATTGGGAGGCAAGGCATATTGAAAGAGCAGTTGCGGAACTCAGCAAACGGCTGGAGAATGCCTCACTTCTCATCAGAACAATGCTGAGCACACACATGGACACTTCTGCTGTGTATGGCATCACCTGCCGTGGAGCCACTGGACCCTGCCTGAGACTGCTCTTCGGAGGTCTGAGGACATCCTCTTCGCTAATCCTGCCTGAACAGTGCTTCTCTCTCACACACAAACAAGGACTTTAAATGCATTCCCACCAGCGCTCCTGAGATGAGCACCTCTTTGAATTGCATTCTGTCACATTATTTGATGTCTTTAAAGTTTCCTATATGAGTTTCTGGTTTCATTTTTTTTTAAAAAAAAAGCAGTTTAATGTGTTTGGGGCTGGGATTTGGACAGATTTTTGAAATGTCCTAAATATCTTTCTGCTGTTTTGCAAAACACTTTTATACGAGGTGGCATTCTCAGCACTAACAATTATAAAATCGAAATAGAGATCAAGTCTGAAAAACACTGAAGATGCCCCATATCCTGTAGTATCAAATAATTAGTAAAAATTTAATTTTAAAATACAAATAAGTGAGCAATCCATCTCATTAGCATACATATTTCCCTTCCCTCTTACCAAATGGTAAAATCATACATATGCCGCAAGAGTATTTTAAAATAAATTTATGACCATCATTGTTCAATTTTATATTTCTATTTTATATACTTACAAACATAGGGTCATACAAAAAAACT
This sequence comes from Ellobius talpinus, assembly GCA_001685095.1. Lineage (NCBI taxonomy): Eukaryota > Metazoa > Chordata > Mammalia > Rodentia > Cricetidae > Ellobius > Ellobius talpinus. The sequence goes on from LOJH01001461.1 coordinate 17,587, forward strand.
AAAGTGAAGAGAATTCTTGAGTGGAAAAAGTTTCAAAAGCCTTGTTTTAATATCTCGGAGTGAGAGGGTAGAACACAAGCCAGCAGCAGGAAAATTTGGAGAGATGTAGATGATAACAAGCTACCTTCAAAGGACTCGGGTTCAAACTCTAGTGGCCTTCATTAGCAACACTAGAATAAAAATCACTCTGGAGGTTTAGTTTCCAAAGTGGGAAGAGGACAGGAAAATGATCTTAAGGCGTAAACGCCAGCTCTTAAATTGATCTCTGTGGGTCTTACAGGCAATCTCTTCCCGCCTCCACAGCCGCTAAAAGAAGAAAAGAGGATGAAAAGAGGCAAAGAGAGGAAGAGCAGGAGGGAGCGGAAGTCACTTGCTAATCAATGGCCACAGTGTCCTTCATTCTTGTCTGAGCCCTAAAAACCAAAGCCATGCTCTCAGAGTGCCCACACAGCATAACCATTGCCCATAGGATCCATGTGCACAGGGCACCAACACAGTGCTGCCATCATGCACAGGGGCCATGTTCACATGGCACAGGCACAGTGCAGTCATCACGCACAAGAGCTATTCCCCTGGCCATTTTATTCACATATTTAGACACTGCGTTCAGAAGTCAATGACCCTGCAAAACATGGTGTTCACATTAGGGGATTTCAATAAGCTCTGTTCCTATTCTGTTCTGATAATGGAATGAGACTTGAAGGTACCGTATCATGCAACAGGAACACAACATCATGTTCTCTGACCTGAGTTCCCTTATCTATCACCAGCCTCCACCTGTATGTTTAGTTATAGGCGTCTTCACAGCGGGCCTTGTCACTTGGATTGACTCTCAGATGATTATCAAACTGAAGATCGCTAGGCATCTAATAGCGGCTGAGTTCAAGGTGCTCAGATGCTTGCAACCTGTAGCAATGATGAAGTCACAGGGAAATGTCCCCTTCCACGTTGTTTAAAGATATGAAATCACTGTGTAGTCCTGACTGGCTTTGAACTTGAGATCATCCTGCATTAGCATCCTGAGTTCTGGCATTACAGCTATACACTCCTGTGTTCATCTTCTATAAACATCTGAACTGTATTGACCTTACCTGCCAGCTGACATCTAGCCCCTTTCTGATAGACAGTAACCTCAGACTCACTTGAGAAGCCTTTCTAAGGTCTGGGCAGCTCAGGACTCCAGAACTACTGTTAGCTTCTCCTTTCTATTTCTAGGTCAGGAGCAGGAATTAATAATGGGTCCAGAATTTCTCCATAATTAGGATTATTTTCTTCAATGACTTTATTGCTCTGATCTTTACCCAAGGTTCCCTTTCTACCCTAGCACTCCCAATTCTCTCCAATAGACCTCTATAAGTACCCTACACTCAGGAGCATAGCAGTGGGGAAGTTAGTGCCAGCCTTCTCTTTTTGGCAAAGATGGAGGAGCAGGTAGGTGGCTGTTTCAACCCTGAACCTAAGACCTTTCACAGGTCCCACCCCAGGGTGGGCTCAGCATTTACCTGCATAGAACATAGAGCATAGACGTACGCTGGAAACTGCCCTTCCCCACCCCGTACTGTGATGAAGAGCAGCTGGCAGGTCCTTCAGCTAAAGACAGGAAGAATCTGCTTGGGAGAATCCCCTTACTCCACAAGGACTTAGCACTAACCTCCTGTCCTGTCAAAGCCAGACGGTTGTTTCCACTAACAAGGTTCATGAATCAAAACGGGAAATGTAATGTTGATCCCTCACCAGAAGACCCATGCTCTGCCTCCTTGCTCCTCCAGCAAATCCAGTCCACATCTGCACCAGAGAACCAAGACAGGGTCACTACTGAGCACAAACATGAATGTGTCACAACACAGCCTACCTCCAACAACTCGGAATCCATCTGCAAGGAACACACTGGCCAGGAAATGAGAACAGCAACATTTTAAGAGCTGCCAACATACACGCACACATGCATGCACACATGCACATGAACGCACACATATGCACCACTTATACAGACTCACGAAGACACACATTCACATAGTCCTGTATACACATACTCATATACATACACACATATGCACATTCACACATTCAGACAGACTGGTACACACACAAACACATACATGAACATAAACACACAGAGCTATCCATTCATTGTAGCAGTGCAAGTTGGGAATTGTGTTACATTTTATTGACTCTGTGTGGATTTCACACCATGCATCTCTATCCCACTCATCTCCTTGTTCCTTCCCATCCACCCTCTACCCTTGCGACGCACCGCCCCCCCCCATCAGATAAAAACAAAATAAAATTGAAAAGAGAAAAATCTCATCATGGAAGCTGTAGGGTGGCACATTGAGTCCCACAGAATACTCTTTAGTCCTTATTTCATTACTTTCAAATGTTCATAGTAATGAATGGTTTGAGGCCTCTGGTTTTTGCTACACTGTCAATACTGGGTCCTCACTGAGTCTCCTCTTGAATATCCTGTTGTTATCCTGTGTCATGGAGATCCTGCAACTTTGGATTTGCAGGACTGGATTTTTCACATGCTCTAGCAGATGATAGTTGGTGTGGATGCTGGGATGGACCAATCATAGCCCTGGTTCTGGGCCAGGGTGGTGCTGGGTTGGTCAGTCCTCCAGCTCTCTCTCATCCTCACCACCAGGGTGCCCTGGCCAGATCTACCTGTGCAGCAAGTAGCATAGGTTAGAGCCAGTTCTCCTGTTCTCATGTCCATGGGGTCAGCTCACCTACACCTGGTGGTAACGGGAGCTACGGACAGCAACACAGACCACAACTGCAGCAGGGCCTCAGACCCAGACATGGCCCTGGCAGTAGCTCAGGCCCGAACAGCAAGCACCATGTCCCCAGATGGCGAGCAGCCCACCTACCTCAGCCTACTCCTTACTGCCTTCACCTCTCAAATCTGCCTCTCCCCACAGGACATGACCCTTCTGTCTCTTTCTCCTCCATACCCTACCATATATTTGCTCACCATAACAGATCCCTTCAAGGCTGCAGGCAGGTTCGTGTTTTCTTTTCCAGGCCCGGAGCAGAGGGCCCCAGTGAGGTACATTGATCTTTGTCTCCCACTCAGCCTTACTTGCGTTATCCTCTTATGTGCCCTGTTCCAACATGTCAGAGAGTCGGCGGTTTCATTAGAGTACTGGTCTTAAGGTGTGGCCCCATAGCCGCAGTGCTGGGTGGGAACTTGTAATCCCCGTGCTGGGATTACAGGCAGATCCCTGAGTAATGACATCTGAGGCTGGCCTCCACATGCATGGCACTGCGTGCGCCCGCGCGCGCGCGCGCACACACACACACACACACACACACAGTGATTTCTTCTCAGGAAAAACATCCAAATACAGATAAAGTACCCACAGAAAGTCTTCTTGCTATTCTCTGTTTTTGAACATTAATTGTTGGAAGTTGTCTCCCGTTCAAGGGAGAGCAAAATGAAGAAAACCCAACAATGGCTCCACAAAAATACTGGAGAACAAAGAGAAGAAAATGTCTACCCAATGCTTGGAAGAAGATTAAAGATATTTCTTAATGTGGTTTACTATAGAAAGAAAAGCAGAAAGAGATAAACTACTTGGAAAAACTCATTGCCAAAGCAGGGGTAAAGCCTTACCTCGAGAGAGTAAGGGACACCAAGTGGCACCATGAGCTAGAAGAAAGGACAATGCAGCTGTTAAAATCTCTCCTGTGGGCAGAATTAAAATCACATTTAAAAGTTGCAGCGCTCTAGAATGACAGCGTGGAGAAGCGGTGTCAGGGATGCTGGAGAAGGACAGGATGTTCTAGACTGAAAACAAAAAAAAAGATGACAAGGACACGAACAGATGGCGGATAGAACGTCCAAAACTGTCAACAATTGCTGGAGAAAACATTTGAATTATTAGCACCGAAACGATAATCAAAGACGTGGCTGAAGACAGCTTTAATTGGCAGAGTTCTGAATTCACTGGGCCTTAGGGTTTGAGTCATCTCAGTGTTAAGCGTCAGATGGAAGCTTCATGTCTACAGGGTGTTTGGGGGAGAGGATGCTTTGTGAGTTTTGAAGGTATTACATGGCTCTGTCATTCCGTACGGGAGTGAAGAAGAGAACTGTGGAACTGACCACTGGACAGAGCTCCCGGAGTCCAGAGGAGCGCTAACATGAACAAAGGGGTCAAGGCCAAGATGGGGAAGCCCACAGTAAAAGCTGGCCCAAACTACTGGGAGCTCACTGACTCTGTGACAACCAAGAAGCCTGCATAAGACCGATCTACCAGCCCCTACCCCAAAGCAGGTGACAGTGGGTGACTTGGGCAGTTTGTGGGGCTACTGGCAATGAGACCAGGAGCACTCCCTAATGAATAATCCGGCTTTTTGGAGCCCATTTCCTATGAAGAGAAACTTTTGCTCAGCCTAGACGGGAGAGGGTGGGTCTTGGTCCTGCCTCAATGTGGTGATGTGATAGAATTCATTGTCGTTGACTCCCCATGGGAGGTCTTACCCTCTCTGAGGAGCAGATGGGGGTGGGATGAGGAGAAGGTGGGGGACCAAGAAAGGAGGAAGGGGAACTAGGATTAGTATGGTAAAAAATAAAATAAATAATAAAAAATAAAAAAGAGAGATGGAGGGAAATTTGGGAACTACTTAAAATCTCCCTCCGATGGTTCCTGGTAGTAACTCTCTTTAGTATGGTCCCTCCTGGATTCACAAGAAGAGCTTTGCTATTTAGGGACAAGAATCTGTCCTTCAACATGCTTCCCCTAGAAGAATGGCTACAGCAGGATAAGAGATAGAAATGGAGTCAATATGATCAGAGTACCATGTATATGTTGGGAGTAGTGAAAAACTAACTCAAAGGTTATTTTTTTAAATTGCCTGTTTGCATTTCCCTCTATTTCAAAATTATATCATAAGCCACATTGTAAAAAACTAAAATAACCTCTTCCCTTGATATTAATCGGGATTTAACAACCGATGTTGAAGTTCAAGAATCTTTTAAAGTTCTATTTCATTGTTAATTACATATGTGTATATGTGTGCAGTGCCCGAATAGACCAGAAGAGGGCATTATACTCCCTGGAGCTGGAGTTCTAGGTGGGTGTGAGCAACCAGACGTGGATAACCAAACTCGGATCCTCTGCAAGAGCAGTAGGTACCCTTTAACCCCTGAATCATCTCTCTAGCCACCTATAGTGAAAGATCTTACAAACATACTCTTCTTGTAATTTCCAATTTTTTAACCTGTGACCATGTTCTTCATATACTAAAACCCACACATAAACAACATTGAGAGCCAACCATGCTTTGCATCATGCTACTGTTTCTTGATTTCCTGTTCTTATTCCTCCCTTCACCCCCATAAACTAATAAAATCTGTGGATTCAGATATTGCGAACTCACTTCTGAAGGAAAAAAGATTAATATTCCTATCAGAGTCCTGTATACAAACCCCAGGGTTCAATTTTAATTAGCTCTATTTGGCTTTGATCTCCATGGTCTGGAAGAATGGAAATTTATTGTGGACCAACCATGGATGGTGTTTGGTAGCCAAGATGTGACTCCACTCAAGTTCATCTAAAACACATGGTGGTGGCTTTTAAATTTTTCACAATGTATGCATATACTGAAAAACCACATTGCGTTGTGCAATAACCATGTGGTGGCTCATCCTCACTGCCAACTTGATTGGATTTAGCATTGCCTAGGATTTAGCATGCCACCTCTGGGCATGCTGTGAAGCTGTTTCCAAGAGGTCTAACTGATGAGGGAAGACCTATCCAGAATGTGGGTGGCACCATGCTATTGACTGGGGTCCCAGACAGAATAAAAGAGGCAAAACAATGGAGGAAGCCAGATGGGCGTCAGCAGGTATCCCTTCGCCTCCTGACTTGGGGCAGTGTGACCAGCACCCTTCCCCTCCCTCCAACCTACTTGGATAAATTGTAACCCCTCAAACTAAGAGTCAAGATAACCCCTTAATTCCTTACAATGCTTTTGTTAAGGAGTTTGCCACAGTGACAAGAAGACCAATTAAAGCAACACGCAATTATTATCTAAAAACAAAAACAGCAAAATAACACTTGTTATAAGCAAGATAGAAAATGAAAAAAATTACGTGGGTCGTAGTTCAGAAAAAAATAAGTCTTTTAAAACTTGTGATGAGAGCGGATTTTCTTTTTTTATTCTAGAAGATGACAGTCATCGGTGTTGAGCCTTTGAAACTACTGAAATCAATTGCAGTTCTTCATCCAAGAAAGACTAGGATGCCACACAAATGTGAAACTTCCCATCTATCCTCCTAAAGTGTGCCACCCAGGTGGCACTGCCTCATTAGCGACATCTTCGGGGATGGTGGCTGTCTAAACTAGACGCCCTGGCTACTCCTGGAAGTGTGTATAGCTGAGATTTTCACCTTGAGTACCATAATCTCTATTACAGTCCAAGTTCAAGGAAGGTTGGGCATCCTTTCATTAGCCTTCTGATTGATCTCTCCCACATGGGCCTAAAGACCGTTCCATAAGGTAGCAGCTACTCTCACAACAGCCTGGATTTAGTGCTTAGAGTTAGCCAATTCAGCCAGCGTGCAGAGTTGAGATTATTGTCTCTGGTCCCCATTGATTTCTCACAATCAATGATTGCAACGGGGTCAGCACATGGGAACCCGCAAGGCTTCAGTTTATCAAAGGCTGTCACTCCAGGCGGTGGCCGCTTTTGTAGGTGGGGGAATGTGCCATAAATGATGACAGAACAGAGAACAGTGACTTTGCTATTGCCGTTCAGGCAGCCATGGCCCTTTAGGCAGCATTCAAACAAAAATTCTTTTTTAAATTAAAAATGCACCCAAGTTCTTCTGCCTGATGGGACAGGAAGGTTAGGCTTTGGTAGTTACCTCGGACAGGGAAGACTGATCACATTTCAGTGATGTGTGTTTTTACCAGATCAGAAGGAAGAAGGTTGGAGTTGCTCAATAAACAAACATTTGCCCTTTTCTTGTTTGGAGTACCTGGATTTCTCTAGTTAATCCCTTTCCAAGCCTTAGGCCAAGTTCTTTGGGCAGAGTGAAATCAACTTCCTGTGCTGTGATTGGACACTAGGCTCAGACCATCCATAGGGAGTATACATTGCTATGGTTATTGAAAATGGCTCAGGAGGGGTCATACAACTCCAGCTGAGCTGGCAGCTCCTTTATGGTAAGGAAGAGAGAAGTTCAGCTTCAGTACAGTGAGACTTGAAGTGTTCTTATTAAGCCAGGTGACTAGATGCAGTTTCGCCACCATGGGGAATCAAGAAGAACATCAACAGCGAAGAAGGTGTTTTAACAGTAAAGGCAGACTCCATTCTAATGAAACCCGTGCCTGGCACCCAACCTTCTGTTCTCACTGCTGGGAGTCTGGGGCAGCTTGGTTTCAGTTTTCCAGCATCTGAAACAAACAAGAGTTCTCCACTCGAGTTCTAGTCCAAACCCACCATGAGCCAACCATGACTTTGGGAAAGCCTCTCTATCTTTCCTAATCTATGCTTCCTTGTCTCTGCGATGAGTCACTGGATGAGGCAGGGGCTTATGTTTGGGTGTTCTAGGGTAGTTCACCGTATTGTTGTTTTAAACATGGGATTTTGAGGAGGGAGTGGACAGTACCTTCTAAACCCAGGAAAAGTAGGTGGAGCACAAAGTCCTTCTAGAAAGAGACATGGGCATCTGAAGTACTCTGTAGGAAAAGCTGCTTCCGCTCACCATTGCAGTATTTGGAGAGCAACTAGGTGTGTGTGTGTGTGTGTGTGTGTGTGT
>LOJH01001461.1:25388-48624 GCA_001685095.1 Ellobius talpinus
TGTGTGTGTGTGTGTGTGTGTGTGTGTGTATGTGTGTGTGTGAGAGAGAGAGAGGTGCTATGCATTTTATAGGACTTTAATCATTTAAATTTCTTTCAACTATCAAGTTTGACTTTTTAATGAAAAAAGCGATATAAAAATTTGGGTTAAATGTAATTACAGTTCTGGAACCATAGATATTATAATTGCTAAAATCCCTGATATAGCTTTATATCTGATATCGCTCACTCGAATGTCCCAAGGCTAGACTATAAATTTTTTTTACAGGAGTGAAATTTTAAAAGTAATTTGCAACTGACCTAAGGTTAACATTTCATAAAACAAGAGAATTTTACTAGACTAGGAATAAAATACAGTGAGATATAATCTTTAAGCAAAGAAAATCCTTCCTCAGAAAGATCGTTGTCAATCTTATTCGCCATTTATGCTTTGCTCTTTGCTCTAGCCTGACTCTGTCATCTGTGCTGAGTGTGCAGTCAAGTCTCCCTGAAGGAAGACTCTCAGAGTGTTTTTAAAATATTTTAGTTTAATTTTAAGCTATATATGTGTAGATGCAAATACAGTCACCTGTAGGGGCCAGAAGAAAATGTCACATAACCTTGGAGCTGGAGTTACAAGCAATTGTGAACCGCCCCATGTGGGCACTGAGAACCCTGGGTCTTTTACAAGAACAGTGTGTGCTCTTAACTGGAGCCACCTCCTCAGACCCAAGTGGCTGTTTCTAATAGGCAATTAGGTTTCTTTTGTTTACTGTAACTGTGCGTTAGACTTATTCCTATTAGTTTGAATTAGAGACAGAGTCTCACTATATAGTTCATGCTGACCTCGAACTCATGATCCTCCTGCCTCAGCCTCCCAAGTGCTGGGACAATGGATGTGGACCTCCCAGACAACTTTCGTCTTAACTTTTCACGGGGTGCTGATTTTCATCTCTTAAAGTATTCAGGTTTTAAGATTTTAGCTAACGGATCAAGTATTCATCCCTGGGGAAGCATAGGTGTCTACTACTTTGTATATAAAAGTTTTACAAGTGATATATTTAAAATATTTCTTCTCACACGTGTGTGCTTGTGTGTGTGCATGTGTGCAAGCATGTGTGTGTGCACGTGTGCATGTGTGTGTGCACCTGCCACTGTTCACATGTGGAAGTCAGTTTTCTTCTCTCACTCTGCGGGTCCCGGGGATTGAACTCAGATGCCAGACTCAGTGTCAAGCACCTTTACCCACTGAGCCACCTCACCAGCCCGTGAGTCCCAGTTCCCAAGGCCTCCTGTCTGAAAAGGCAGCTCTTGTAGGATAATGTCATTTCTTCTGCCCTCTGCTCCCTGTTCCAGGTTTTATTAAATAAAAATTCAGTTTCAGGTCAGTATTTCACACATGAGTGCATCTTATGACATTTAAGTTCCTATGTTTATCCTACTTAATTAACCCTTATTTGACAGCTGCCTTGAAAGTTTGGTTCAGCGTCCCGAGCAATGACTAGATTTTCTCCTGTGCTTTCTTGGGCTCTCCTTTAGTTCTAGTGTGTTCTCTGAAGACACCTCCTTTGATAAACTTAGCATTTTTTGGATCTCCCCTTCACGTGGCTGCCTCTCTGTTGTAATTTTTATGTTATTGCTCTGTGAATTGGGAGAATACCTGGGCTAGATAATTCAAGATCACAAAGTCAATTTTTTTCATTTAAGTTTTAATTCTGTCACTCACGCTTCTATTTAGTTTTTAATGTTGCCAATCATATTTTAATTTTCATGGTTTCTTTTGCATTATTAAAGTATTCCTTTTAATCCCTCCAGGTTTGTGTACCCACGCTGCATTCTCTGAGCTGTGAAACTACTAATTAGTATTCCGTCAAGCCATCTCCTGTGTCTCGCATTAAGTTTGAGCAGGGTTTAAGATCACAGTCTGCTTGGCTTCGTGTCTCTCTTTCATGGCATTTACCTTCCCTCAGATGTTCTGTTACGTGGTTGTTTATAAAGGAGAGTGCAGGCAGGCTTGCACCCTCCAATATGGAAGCTATTTAATCAGTCACGTGTAGCAGCTACTAGCCTTTTCTGGTGATCCTCTTTTCAATTTAAATTAATCCAAATGAAATGAGATGATGATTTGGTTTCTCCACTGCCCTGGCCACATTTCAAGAGCTCGGGAGCATCCATGGCCAGAAGCTGTGTGGTATTGGGCAAGGCAGAGGGACAGAGAACATTCATCACCAGGAACTGTTGGTTTAGACTGATTCCTTTTGGCAACCAAAATGGTTCTCCTCCACGTATGTGGCAGCTGCCTGGAACAGAGAAGAGGCACATACATGTGGGCATCACACATGCTGTGAGAGACAGCTTCAGGTGTCATGGCTGCTCTGCCCCAACTGTGGTCAGAATAAGTTTCCAGGAGCAGATGCTCATCTCTCTGTCCTTGGCCACTGCGATTCTGATCTTTGTTGCCAACTTGATGCACCTGGTAAAACGGACTCCCAGATGAAGAATAGCCTTCATCAGATAAGCCTGTGGGTATGTCTGTGTGACATTTTCTTGGTTGTTAATTGATGTGGGAGGGCACATCTCATTGGGGTCCTGGTGGTATCAGAAAGCTGAGCATAAGCCAGAGAGAAAACAAGAGCAAGTCAGTGAGTAGCGTTCCTCTGCAGTGCCTGTTTCAGTTCCTGCTTCCAGGCTCCTGCCTTGTGCTCCTCCCTTTACTGCTCAATGACTGACAACTTAAGTGTGAGTGAGGTACAGTGGTACAGTGCTGGAAGGGGTGGGTCCCTGCAGCTCATTGGCTAGTCAGTGCAGGAAGGCGGTTGGGTCCCTGCAGCTCATTGGCTAGTCAGTCTATGATCTACAGTTCCCGTGAGAGACTCTGCCTTGAAAAATAGAGCGGAATATAACTGAGGAAGATACCTAATGCTGAACTCTGGCCTCACAAGTACACACACACGCACACGCGCACACACACACAGGGAAATCCAATGCCTATCCGAAGCATACATTTTATAGCTGAATAAGATTCATATCAGGAAGTGACTTTATGGCATGGTAATAGTAAAGCCGGGACAAATGGGGGAGTTACTCACCACCCAGCTTGGGTTCTGGCTTTTACTTAGGAATCCATGAACCCTTAGAAGTGAGAACAAGGACTCGGGATCAGACCACGCATACCACCAGCCCAGCGCGGTAGGTACCCTGGACTCCTCAGGGTGGAAGCTTTTCTGAGTTCTCACCCATGCCTAGCGGGACTTTTCAGTGCTGCGGCTATTCGTGAGCCATCCATGTTTTTGTCTGTTACCTGAACAAACTCTTTGGCTCAGTAGGGCAGACTAGGGTGCAGTTCTTTCTCTGGTCTGTCAGTACTCCACCAGCAATGAGTAGCTGGGGGTTTGGTTTGGTTTTCATTTCCCCGGGGTGGGGGGGAATCATATAACAAGCTCCCAGGTATGGAGGCTGAGAGTTCAAACAGCACAGTACTGGCCCTTACACCCTGCCCACCAGTGTGTAGCACATCATGGCGGGGGTTTGCAATAAGGAAAATCCCATAGTAAGACAGGAAAACAGGGAGCAGGAGGGGCTGCTAATACTCACGAGAACTCTCTTCTCACTAATGAGGGTTCGTCGGTAATTCTATAAGTCTAAATAAATTCTAAAGGGCCTCATCCTAAGGGAAAGGGACTTGATCACCTTTCCCTGGGCTTCAGTCTTGAGTTGTGTATGTGTCTGTGTGTGAGAGTTATCTATATGGACCAGTGTGAATAGATGCTGCGGGTCAGTGTTAGGTTACTCCGAGGCTGTCCACCTTGTGTACCGTAACAAAGTCCTGCAGTTCCTTAAGTGTGCCCGTGTAAGACAGGCTGGCTAGCCAGTGAGCCCAGGGGGTTGCCTGCCTCTGCCTCCCCAGCACTGGTATTGTAAGTGCCGTGCCCAGCTTTTTTGATCAATTCTGAGGACCAAACTCTTTATCCAGTGGGCTAACGCCCCAGCCCTGAGCTGCACCTTTAACATCCTGTGCTTACCGCCTCACAATGTCAGCCGAGCTTGTAACACATAAGTGAACTTCTCATGTGTCTCAGGATAAAAGACCTTAAATGCTAGGGGAAGACATTTGCTACATCCAAACCACAGCTGCAGCTCTTCCTTCATCTCCCCCTGTGCTTCTCTGACCCCAGTGCAAAATGGCAGAGGAAGAGTTCATGGTCCTAAAAGAAACTGTCAACAGAAGCCATTGGAATCAAGGGGTCTTCCTCTTCACCCACACTTTTTCTTTTTCTTTCTTTCTTTTTTTTTCTCCAACCTATACAAAAGTCACACCTTAAAATAGTGGAAAGAAGTCTGGAAATACCGTGGTTCCCTTCTCAGGAGTGGCTGGGGAACTACTGGGGCAGGTGGCTGTGAGAGCTATGCTTCCTGTACCCCCAGAAAATTCTAGGGTGGGAGTATACAGACTGTTTAACCTCCCCCTCACCCTGCATCTCCCCAATCGCACTGATCACACCTGCTTCCAATGAAGCAAGGTAATTAATTGTTTACAATGTTTTTCACACTTTGGGAAAGTGACCTAAGGTTAATGGTTCATAAACCTCATTTGCGCTTCTGTTTGAGATTCTAGAAGTCTGTTGTGCTCCTGGATTGGAGAGGGGAAACGGTCTTGGAACGTACTCTGCACCCCTGTAGCTACGACTGCAGCAGGGGTACGGCTCCCCCATAAACACCAGCATAGGATTCTGACTAGGTTTCTTTAACACTTGTTGGGTGTTTCTTTCTGTGGCATTCAGGAGAAAATAGTCTAATCCCTATGCCCGGTCTTGTAGGTTATGACTTTTCTAGGCACATCCACAACACCTATTGACATCTCTGCTGGTAGGAGCAATTTGTTTCTGCAGGTGACAGAGGCCGATGCTGGAAACCAAAAACTCTGATGGAGACGTGGAGCATAAGTCAGTCATCAGTCCAAGCAGCAACAATGACCTGAGCAGACCCTCCCCTACTAAAGGGACAGATACTTCCTAAGTCCCTGCAGGAATATGCACTTGGTCCTTCCAGGGACATCAGAAGACCAGACACCAGGAAAAGTCTGACCTTTCACTTCTGCTGGAGAGCAGTTAATACACAGAGACACTTAAACGGGTGCAACCCACTTGTGTGGGCAATTTTTCCTCTCAGGTTTCATCTCCTTAGAGATCCCTGGTTTGTTCTAGAAATCACTGTCAAGATTCAGAGATGAAAAGGGATGCCAAGTGGTCAGAGGGTCTGAAGAACCTAAACAGAGACTGACAGTCCAAGTGAGGTTTCAGATACCAGGTGTCTAGGTTGGGGTCTCTATTGCTGCAAGGAAACACCATGACCAAAANAAAAAAAAACAAGTTGGGGAGGAAAGAGTTTGTTCAGCTTACATTTCCATGGCTCTCTTCACCATTGAAGGGAGTCAGGACAGGAGCTCAGACAAGGCAGGAACCTGGAGGCAGGAGCTAATGCAGAGGCCAGAGAGAGGTGCTGCTCACTGGCTTGTTTCCCTGGCTTTGTTCAGCCTGTTTCCTTATAGAACCCTGGACCTCTGGTCTAGGGATGGCTCCACCCACCATGGGCCCTCTTCCATCAATCACTAATTAAGAAAATGCTTAACAGCTATGGAGGCATTTATCAGTTGAGGTTTCCTCCTTTCTGATGCCTCTAGCTTGTGTCAAGTTGACATAAAACTAAGCAGGACACCAGGCTATCACCCTCTGGACACCAGAATTGAATTTATAGCAATGACACTGCTAGAGCCTACATTACACTCTGGCCTTGGCTAGAATAGTAATTACTTCAAGTAATAGGGGGAACAACAGGAAGACAGGTATTTCTAGGGCATTCTCTAGGGTGGGGGTCCTAGGAGAGACAAAAGATTGATCTTCCAAAGTCTATCCACACAAATCAATTGTAATGTAATCATAGCCATTATAACAAATAGCTCTGATCCATGAGTGCATGCTGTGTGTCAAGATAAGTGATTTATAGGCATTCTCTTATTTCATTTCCTCAATGAGCCCAGTAGGTACCTAATTATGATTATCTCCTGTCTAAGTTATGAAAATAGGCTTAGGAAGGTTAAGTCGTTAACTTTGGATCTCACAGGTGGTAATATCTGAATCCCATTAGAGAATGAACCCCCTGGGCCCTGTAGGATTCTATTCTCTTTTGAGGGTTCTGAGTAGGAAGCTCATTGGAAAGCTGACATAGCTTCCTCTCCCAACTTCCAGCCACTTCCAGAGCGGGCTAAAAAGCATGGTAACAGATGGTTGTTGGGTGGTGGTGTATAAATTCCCTTCAAACATATATCCTGAATATACAAAAACAAATTAGCGTGATCGGAAAGTCGGCATGCGCTAAAAAAGAAAGAGAGGCTCTTTGACTTCCCAGATCTTTATCATTGTGCACTCAGGGACCACATGGATGCCATCAGTTTGCCTAGGAATGGTAAGGTAAGTGAAGACAAGACCACACAGAGCCCCGAGGAAACACTGAGTGGACACGGACAACAGGAGCCATATCTTCTACTCTTGGCAATTGGTTCCCTGAGTGGGCTGTTGGGATTTATTTCTGTAACAGCTCTTTGACAATGTTGTTCACACGCTATACAATTTTCACATTTAAGATGTATAGTTCAATGCTGTTTGTATTTTTTTCAGACATGTGCAACTATCAGCACAGTTAATTTTAGAGTATTTCATGACCTTGAAAAGAAGCCTGCATGCCAGCTCTCATTCTCCCAGTCCCCTCCCCTACAGAGCCAACAAACTACTTTCTGTCTACATGGATTTCATCATAAAATGTGATTTTTTTGCAACTGGATTCATTCATTTAGCATGATAATTTTTGGAGTTCATGGGTTGGGATTTTAATGTCTTCTAAAAAGTGAGCTCTCTCTAACTCTCTCTCAGCTACTTCAGCAAAATTCTTCAAATCAGTGACTGGAGCCTTCCTTTGGCATGGTGAAGGACACCAGCAGCATCTTGCCAGCTGATTTGGTTTACAGAACCGAGGCCACCAGCCAAATATTTGAATCTGCCCCTTTTCCATCTCAGTCTTCTCAGGGACTTAGAATTTTCTAGTCTTGAGAATAGAGTCAGTTACCTCAGGTAGTCAAAAGTATCTGTCTGATTAGAGTGAGGTCTAGACCTGTAGAAGCTTGTACCCCCCAATCTCTCTCCAAACAGCCCCAAGGACATGCTTATTGTTGAATATCACGATTTTTTGTACTGTTTTATGCAATATGTGAAGAGAAAATATAGGCAATGAGTGAATTTTTCTTGAAGCAACAGAGGTAACAAGTCACTAACAGATGATGTCTGTTGAGAACCCACATGTGACTTGAGGTAACATGTATTGTGAGGGGTGAGCAGAGGTTTCTGTCTTAAAGGGAGGTACATTAAGAACTGTAAGTGACAGAAATATGGCACATGAGCACAGCATGTTGTTTAGGGTGAAAAGATTGCTCCAGCTACTAATGCTGCCTCTGACAAAGTGCATGGTGCCAGGCAAGTACCCCAGCTTCCCTGAATTTCAGTCTCCTCATCACAAAGCAGAAGCAATGCTAAAAAGTCTGTGCCATGGCTCAGTGGATAAAAGCACTTGAAGACCCGTGTTTGGATCTCTGGCCCTCTCCATAAAATTCTGGGCCTGGTTGTCTGGGGGCCTGTAATCCTAGACCTATGGGGGCCGAGATAGGAGGGTTTCTGAGGCTTTCTGGTCATTAGTCTATCTCCAGGGTCAGTGTGAGACCCAGTTTCAAGAGAATAAGGCAGAGAGTGGTAGACCAGTATTCCAGATTTGATTTTTGGATGTGTGCACCAATATGTCACCTATAAACACATACACAGACACACATACATACACACTCAGAGGAGCATGTGTACACAGGTGCATATACCACAAATACACATTCACACACAGGTTCATTATACCACAAATACATATTCTCTCTCTCACACACACACACAGAGGAGCAAACACATGCACATGTATACACAGGTGCATATATCACAAATACATGTGCGCTCTCTCTCACACACACATACACACAGGTGCCTAACCACAAACACACATACATGCATACAAACAAACACAAACTAAAACTTTTAAATAAAAAAATTCAGCATAAATAAACAGAAAATGGTTACTCCCACAGCATTTGTGCCTCAGTGGATTTATTTTCTCACACAGTGCTTATTGTAGTTCACAAGCTCATAGCTGGGGTAAATCTGTTGCCTCTTAGTAGTATGCATAGGACATTCCAGTACATGAAAGCTAACCTAGAAATGAAGCTTCTAGATAAGCACCAACTTGATTTCTCCATGTTCTATGATGCAAGTGTGTATGTGGGGTCTTCAACAATACAGTCTTACTAGAAAGTTCTGGAGGGTAATGAAGATCATTGGCAATAATCAAAATAACTCCACAATATGGAGCTCATGTCAGTACCGTTAACTGGATCAAAAAAGCCCTTGACTAACTAGGCCATAGCCCCAGAAAGGGTCTAATGCTGCAATTCTGCTAAGTGTAATAAACTCACCCCTAAATTCTTATCTTCATACCCTTAAATAATTGCATATCTCAGCTCTCATCAGGAAGCATATTTTTCCTGGGCAGTGGTAGCACACACCTTTAATCCCAGCATTCAAGAAGCAGAGGCAGGAGAATCTCCGAGTTCAAGGCCAGCCTGATCTACAGAGGGAATTTTGTGATGTCCAGGGCTACACAGAGAAACCCTGTCTCAAAAAAATTAAACAAACAAAAAACTCACAAACAAATAAAGAAAAACTTCAAACTTATGTTTTCAGTAAATGATGATTAATACAGAGACTTACAATTAGTAACTATGCAGAGAATGAGAGAGTGGTAAGGACTCAACTTTCAATGGGATATTTATATCATTCCCTTTCCTACCAAAGCCCAGGGATCATCTCAGAAGAGGAGTAGCAGAATTGCAAGAGCCAGATAGAAAGGATATCTGTAGTTAAACAGTGTTTACAAGATATGACAAGGTCATTGTATACATGAACTCACAACAAGATTATACTCACAAGACCTATATAATAACAAGCCAATAAAAATCCTGGCATGGATGGAGGAGGCTCATGAGGTTCCACCTCTAGCTGAGGAGATGTTGACAACTGACAGGTTCTGGAAGAAGGGTCAATTTTCTTCAGAGATTTGGTCCCTTGAGAAGCTATCTATGTCCCAGTAGAAAGCGCTACACCCATGCATATGTAGCCAACACTAAGTGGAATCTGGGGGTTTAAAAACAGAGCACATGG
Source organism: Ellobius talpinus (assembly GCA_001685095.1). Taxonomy (NCBI): domain Eukaryota; kingdom Metazoa; phylum Chordata; class Mammalia; order Rodentia; family Cricetidae; genus Ellobius; species Ellobius talpinus. The sequence goes on from LOJH01001461.1 coordinate 34,669, forward strand.
AAGTTCTGCACCAGGTCTTCCGTGTATACATTATGGCTTTCAGTTTAGTACTTTTATGGGACTCCTGAGTGTGTGTGCCTTCACATGGAGCTCCTTTTCTTCTGTTGATTTGCTTGTACACATCACGTCACTTAGATGTGATGAGTTTTATTTTATCTTATTATATTTTACTTTGTTATGTTGTGTTGTGATCTCTTAGAAGGCTGTTCTTTTCTAATGAGAGGCAGAAAGAGTGGAACCAGATGGGAGGGGAGGTAAGAAGGAACTGAAAGGAGTAGAGGGAGGGAAAACTGTAATAAGAAAACTGTATGAGAAAAGAATCTAATTTTAATAGAAGAGGATATTAAAAAACATAACACATCAGGTTGGGTGGGGAAGGTAGTAGGAGGTATGGGGAAGGAATTAGAGGGGAGGGGAGGGGAAGTGAACCTGATCAAAACACACACATGTCTGTATGAAATTCTTAAGCAATGCTTAAAAATTCCAAAAAAAGATTTAAAAATAAATGTTTTAAAATTAAAAGGTGTTACTAACTCTGTAGGATATTTTAAGATTGAAGTGTTTAGGAACTAATTACTACAATAGTTACTACTATTTCCAAACCGCCACCATATGTGCTTTAAACCCCATCAGATAATGTTACTTGTCTAATTGCCCAACAACCTAGCAAATTATGCAAGATATTAAAACTCTTCCTTCAAAGATGAAGAAATTGATTTAGCAAGGTTAAATGACTTTTTCTAAATCTCTCAGTTTACAGGTAGTTCAGAGTTAAAACAAGACATGCTTATGATGATGGACTACTCTCAACATTGCAGCTATTCATTGCTAAGGAAAGAGGAAAAGATTCAAGAACATGAAAAGAGACATTATTCACCCAAAAGCTAGAAGGCCATTTTTTGAAAGTCATGCAAACGCTATAAAATTTAAAATAGGTAATTTCACATTTTAATGACAGAGTTTGAAATAGGGCACTATCAAACCTTGATAAGGACAAGAGACAATGTCTAGACATCTGGTATACCAGCTCTAACACTTGTCTGCTGTCTATCCAGGGAAGAAATAAAGCTTTAGGAAGAATCCCTATTCCATGTCTGGTACAAAGGGTTTCCAGTACATAAATTCATGTTCTGGAACAATCCTGTGACATCTCAGCCTCAGAGATACTGCCCTCTGCTTAACAACAAACACTGAAATTTCCCTGTTTCTTGTCCTTGGGTTTTTGCAAAGTCAGTATAATTTGAATCTTTATAAATCAAACCCTGTTTTCAAATGCAATCGAAGAACTTTTTTTTTAAAAAAAAAGAATCCCATCTTGAATCCTCAGGAAAAAGTGGAAGACTAGTGTTGTCACTGAGCAGCTAATCCTGAAATTATCCATTTTGTAAATTCAGAATTTCATCCACAGCTTTGTCAAAACAACCTTTATACTCTGGAAACCAATTGAAATTCAAGTTTGCTCCTGGGTCTTGCGGGCACTCCTTATCACCTTTGCTGATAAGCATTTAAATATATTCATTAACAAAAATAATTGTTGTCACAGTTAACTACATTAGCACCTTTTAATTGAATTAGAAATTAGATGGGGTCATGAATATTTCACTAGGATGCACTGCTAGCCTTCCCAATTTCCATATAATATTAAAAAAAGTCCCATCACCTGGCATAAACAGGTGGGTTTGCAGTGCTCGCAGCCCTGGCTTTTTCCAGAATTTTGTCACAAAGTCATCCTATTGTCAAAGTGAATCAAAAATGAATTTTTTGACTTTCAAGCTGTTCCCTTATGCGTTAAGCTATGAGCCAAGGCATTCCTTGTCTGTAGGAAACTTTTAAATAAACATTTACTCAGCATAGTTTTGGAATTGTCAATCCTATCTCATGCTGAGGAGGTAATTGGCTCTGAGCAGAATGGCTCAGTAAGGGCTTTTGAAGTAGAGTCCAGAATTCTATACTCTACCACAACTGGCATATGGGGTGAGAAGTTTCTAGGGTAATTGAGGCTGTCCTGTGCATTGTAGGATGATTGGTAATGTCCCTGGTCTCTAGTAAACAGAAACAAGGAGCATGTAGTGTTGTAATAAAACAATTTCTGTGTAGTCAAATTGCAATATTACCTGTGGGATGGTTGTCCTATTATGTGGAATTATATGGGTTCATGAATTGTTAGCCCAACTTCTGGTATTTGAGTCTTCTCTGGCCCTTAGTTTTGCATATATGAAAATGAATCATGCTTTTCAATGCGTTGTGGGAAGATCCTCATTGTTAAGTGAATGAAAGTCACTGTCGGATGAGGGCTCCTTTGTTGTTAGTATGGTGGCACCCCTGGCTGAAAGTCCCTTGGTTGTCAGTGATGTGGCAGTCATTCACTTCATATTTATTCTGTACTATGTAACTGCCTGTGTTGACTTGGAGTTTTTCTGGGCAAATTTTCTTGAGAGGTAGGGCTGGGTGGATCATATGGTAAGTACATTTATAAATTTTCTTGAGAGGTAGGGCTGGGTGGATCACATGGTAAGTACATTTATAAATTTTCTATTTTGGGGGGAATTCTCCACCCTTATTTCCTTATTGCATCTCAACTGGTGTATTTTACCATCAGGAGAGTCTTTCAACTTTAGTATTTGGAAGTGAGCTTTTGTTGGAGAAAGGACTAACATGGTGGGATGTCAGTGCCATCCCGGGTTTATTTAGATGCCAACAGCACCCGCCCCCACTTATGAGAAGACAACATGTCCCTAGATATTTCAAAGGTCCCCTGCAAAGTTGCCGCCTGCACTCAGAGATATTGCACTGGGGGAAATACACTCTTCTCCTAGTGCAACTAATTGCCATACCTTTGGTCCATGTTAATGTTGTCTCTTTTTGGGACAATTCCCTGCCCTTCTTTACAGAATGTACCTTCCCCTCCATTGTCACAGCACTGTGTTTGCTCATCCGTCTAATCTAATGAACTCAGAGCCCCACAGGGCAGGCTTCATCTTTATCAGTGTCAGGGTACATACAGGAGGCTAGAAGGCAGAGCAGAACAGACTCCAGTCTACTGAGGAAGAAATGCTGGCCTCTGGCAAACAGATGTTCATCACTCACACATACCTGGGTGGCAGTGGGGACATCCTGAAGAGGAGCCACGTGCTCAACTGTGCATGTAAGGCCAAAATCTAAATCACACTCACATGTGATTTTCCCACATCCTTCCAAAGGATGCATAAAGCATGATCTTTTATGTTCTTCATTTGACAATGAAGAAATGAGGCTTAGTGAGAAAGAATTCAACTAGAGATGCACAGCAAGTATTCAATGGGCATAGCTTTGAGACCAGTCACAATTCCCTCAACTCTCCTTGCCATAAAGTATCTCTCATGAGTAGAATCTGTGGCAATTTATCCCCACCCATGAAGCATCTTGGAGGCTTCTGTGGTGGTAAGTCTTCATTGGTAGCTTGACTAGATTTGAAAATTTGTGGGCGTATTTGTGAGAATGTGTCCCGAGAAGATTAGTAAAATGGGAAGACATACCCCGAACCTGGTGACGCCATTCTCTGAGTTGTATACATGAACTGAATTAAAAGGAGGAAGGCTAGATGAACACCCATTCTCCTTTCTTGATTTCTGGTCCATACTGCTTACTGTCCAAGATGTTGCCACTGCCACCTCCTCCACCACAGACTACATTTCTCTGGATAATGAGATTGCCTTGGCTCATGTCTTCCTTGCTCCCTTATGTTGCCCTTTGGTTGAGTATTTGGCCACATCAACAAGAAAAGTAACTCATGCAACATTCCACCCTAGCCAGGAAGTACTTTCTGGATGAATTTGTCATCTCATGTACAAGATTGGGACACAGGAGCATTTTCCCCAAGGTCAGGAACAAAGTAGAAATGGATGACCGGCTTGAAGAACTAATCCATTATGGACCCAAATGGGAGGCACTAAACACTTTTCTCTGTACTGAAAAAGGTCAACTTGGAAGCAGCTGGACCCACAGTGAGACCTTTTGGCAATTTCATAAAGTTCAGCCTGCAGCTTGAGGGTAACGAAGAGGCCAATTCCCACCTTGCTTCAGCCATTTTGTCCACTTCCAGCTCACACACCAGCTGGCAGCAGGCTCACTACTGGGCAGCAGCCACACACGGCAGAGGTCCTGGGCATCAGAAGGAAGCATTCCCCACAGCCCACCCGAGACCTGACCATTTGCAACTGCTCTCAGTGTTTCAGATATTCCAATAATCACTGTCAGTGTGCTAAGGGAGACATGGAGCTTGAGCATCGGGCTCCTAAAGGTTATCTCCTTCCTCCTTTGATGGTTGCTAGGGAAACTCCTGGGGAAGCCTCTGAAAATTCCTCACGAAGAAACACAAATTAATACACTATTTTTGAACTCAGAGGGTTCCTTTGCTGTTAGTGAGGTGGTAGTCATTCCCTTCATATTTATTCTGCATTGTGCAGCTGTCCACTAACTGCAACAACCTGTTTACCTTGATCTCAGATGGGGGCCTGATGCACAGGTGTCTGAGTGCAGGGCACCTGGAGACTTGCCTCTTGGTGTGTTCCCATCACACACATGCAAATGCGTGTGTATTTGTTTGCTTTGTGTGTACACAAGATGGTGAGTCAGGAAAAGCCTAGACTGTATGCACATCTGTTGGGGCAAAGATTTATTTACTTGTTTTCCCCAACAAAACATCAAGGGACTAGAGGTCAAGGGCTGATTTCATCTATTCTGTCATCCCATTAGCACTCTTCCAGGCTCCTGGTGTGGTGCAGATGTTTGGCAAATGCTCACTGAATAGCCTCCTCTGTTCATTTCACAAATGCTTTTGACTGCCTGACCCTTTAGATTCTGAGAGCCTGGCACAGTTTAGGGCAGTGTCCCTTTCATTCATGGGGGATTTGAACTCACAAATTGATAAATGAAGGAATTCTAAACTGAATGGTCACCTAGTATCTTTCCCATGACTGATGTATATGTGTGTATACACATGTATATATAATCAAAGAAATAGTTGGAAAGACAAGGTTCAACAAGGGAGGATATAAAGAATATGGACATTGAATCAGATCCGGGGATTCAAACCTTGCTGCCGTGGCTTATTGGTCATACTTGTAGTCACCCAGAATCTCAGTTGATTGATTCTTGAATGAGTATTTTTGTGTGCCTGCTGTATGGTAGGTGCTTCCTGGGTTTTGGAGACACTGCAGGGAACCTGTCTCTTGTCGAACAATTGCAGTAAGTCACAGATGCTGTCATGGAAGGGATGCGAAATGGATCAGGGAGCACTGGTGAGAGGCTCTCATGTGGTCCAGGGACATGCATAATGTTCAAAAATGAGGTCGTAGGTAGGTGTGTATCTAAGTGTAAGTCTGTATGTATGTCCAGTCATATGAGTGTCCGTGGAAGTGTCTAAACATGCATTAATGTATATGTGTTTACCAGCTTGTATGAGTGTCTATGTGTGCATCTACCTGAGGACCTATGAGAGTTCTTATTAATATCTGAGTGAATGTGTGTGTGTGCACCCACATGTATGTAAAACCAATAACTTAATTAAAATACACAATAATCACTGCTATTGTTACTATTATTGGATCCTTTCAAAACTTAAAGTCTATATTTTCCTTTGAACTAAGCAGTTGATAATATCTTGTGCTAAAAACGCCAGTTTGCCATTGGTCCAATGTCACCAGCGCTGGAGAAACAGGTAACGAAGCATTCTTCCCAGTGTTGCTGGCAGCATAGGAATAAACAGGTAAGTGAGAATAAAAAGCAATTCAGAGATCATTGTGTGCTATGCAACTACATTTCTGTAAAATAATGAAAGAGCTGAGAACTGGTATAAAATGATGTCTGGCTGGGCAGAGAGTGCATTTCAGTGTAGAAGATGCTGACCTTTATTTAATTGTCCCTTCAGAAATACCTATATTTGAGCAATATTTATCAGATCCTCACTATCAGATGCTGTTCTAGGCACCCTGCCCCTCCTAATTTCCTAGCAGTCTTCACAGCATCTTTTCTCCTGAAATTAGCATGCTTCTTACATTTCAGGGCAGGTCTTCCTCTGCTGTAGTCTCTCTGCTGTTTTAACAGCAATGCTGACAGCAAGTGTTTTGGGCCCTCTGTGAATGTAACCCTCAGCGGACTGGAAATATTCACAAAAACTGTGTCAGTACTGAACATGTGAAGATGCGGACGCTTCCTTGCTGTTCATCCCTCAACAACAAAAGCACAGCAGCTACATCCAGAACTCTGACGTTGCAGCAGGCATTGTGAGTGACTTATCAGTTGATTTCAAGTACATAGGAAGACAAGTGGATGCTGTACAGTTTGCACACAAATCTTAGGCTATTTTGCCTAAGAGACTTGAGCACCCACAGATTTTGGTATCCATGGGCCACCGGTGGTGGGGACTTCTAGGACCAATCCTTTCCAAATGGTTACCCATCACCATTGCTTTAATGAATGGTTAACCGGATTTTATACTAGACCTGAGTAGATAAATAGAGTCCCTGCAGCAGTGATTTCCCCCCTCCTCCATTCTCCTCAACCTGCTTTGGGGTTTGGAGTAATTCCTCCCTCACTCTGGGAATGGCTCTGATAGGCTCTTAGGAGCATGGTATACTCACAACCATCCCATCGAGGGCCTGGGGTAGAACTGGCCTAGGTTATTGCAAGTGACTCAGGCAGCCAGTGGGAAAGGCAGTGTAATGCAGACAAATGTGAGATAATAAGTCTGAAGCCAGTGAACCAAAAGAGAGAGGCGGGGAGAACAGGTCTTAAATAAAAAGTCATGAGTCCCTTTAGCCTGGAAAGGGATTTAAAGGTTACTATTAAAAACCATTTTAAAGCTCCATGGGGTCTGGATGGTAGAAACACCCTTTTGGAAGCTGAGTTCTTGTGTCCAGGCCTGGATTGTCACTTTTCGACTGACAGAAGCCAAAGGAATGGGGTTAGTCACTGAATCCCTGGACCAGGCGGGACAAGAGTTCCTTCCTGAGCTGTACTCTTAGTTGAGAAGAGACACTGCTCTCATGCCCAGAGCAAGATGCTGAGGTAGAGCTGCAGGAATGTGTAGCCAAGGCTGTTGGACAAGGAGGAGTGAAGGGTGGGAAAGAATAGGAATTTTAGGATCTGGGTGGGACATCTGATGGAAGAAGGGAAATCTGGGGAGGGAGGAAAAGTGGGCATTGGGCTGCAACCACCAGAGGGAATTGGATACAGCAAGACGGACTGAAAGGGAAGGACCCAGCCAAGAAGGACAGATGACAGCCTGAGGCAATTCCATGTGTGTTCACGCTTCCATTCCAAGATTATCACATATCACAGCACCATGTTGAGGGAGATAACCATGGTCTGGGGAGAGACTGTGTTTGAGTCACATAGACCTGGGTCTGCATTGTACACCGTGTGCTGGACACCTGCGCTGACCTGAGTAAGTGGCTTCAGAATTCTCAGGCTCAGTCCTTCTTATCTCTAAACTGTGGGGTAAACGTGTGGCTGAGACCTGATGACTTCTGTGCTTAAACTATCCCTTTTTCTCTACGTTGCACTATAGATGTGTGTAGGCATTGCTGGAGAAGTGGTGGGGGCATCTGGGTGGAAGATTCTGTGACAAGAGAGGCCAGATGGAGCAGACGATCAAGGTCAAAGCCATTCATGGCTGGATGCTTTCCATGGTACCCTTGGCTGGAAGTTATTGGGATAATTGAGATACTTAGAAGGGTGACTATCAGAACTAGGGGGACTTTCAGAAGCTCAATGGGGGGTGGGGGGAACCAGTAGGGGTGAATAACTCTGTGTAGAAGGGCTTGGGAGGGCACAAAGCTGTGGGACAGAACTCATTCCCAAGCAGCTGAGGAAAAGCCCTGAAGAATCAGCTGCCTGTAGAGAAATTTGCATGGAGCCAATTCTTTCAACACGAATAGGTACGACCGGTACCGGGGTATTGATGTTGCCCAGAGTGCAGCACATCTAACTTATTCCTCTCTTAGGTAACTTGTCCCAGAGAGGTGATAGAGGTGATAGGCCGTTTTCTTGGAGAGGGCACAGGGTTGAGCGAGTCTAGTCCACTCAGTTTTCAAGGCTGTTTCTATTAGGCTAAGGAAGATTCAGGAGGCTTCGAGCAAGGAAGAGATTTCAAGGTGACCTTGTAGAAGAAGCCAGCATTCTGAAATGTTTTTGATCAAGTGGAACAAGATAAGCCGTTCATGTTGTGGAAGGGTTCAAAGCCCTGGACTCCAGATGAAATGATGAAATAAGGAAATTCAATTTCTGGCATAAGTCTGTGCTTCCCCCCCCCCGCCGCCATTTAGAAAAATACATACATCCACTCTCCTTCTCCTGTAATGAAAATACAGCATTCCTCGGTGGTAATTCAGACCCAAGCTGGACTGTAAACGCAGGCGTTTGCTACAGAGGAGGCTGTCTGTAGGCATTTAGAAACACGATCTCTGTAGCTGTTTGGGGGCTTAAAAGCAACTGCACATGTAACAGGACTGGAGCCAAGGAATGAGACAGGGCTATTTCAATATGCCTCCATTTCCTCTTAAAAAGGCGATTGGAGAACCTCCTGGCTATGTTGATCTAACACAGTACTGTCCCTGCACTTCTGATGAGAGTGGATTCCCGCACTATCCTATATGGTGTCTACTATCCCCAGGTGGCTATTGAGTGCTTGAAATATAGCTATTGCAACACAGAAACTATTCTAAATTTTATTGCAGTTAAAGTAACTGAAATAGCTACACCAAATAACATGGCTCTAAGTGGGCTTGATTCAGCCTCCACTGCTGGCTGGTGGTGTGAGTTTGGGCAGGTGTCTTATTCTCCTTGGATTCTTTCTCTGATTCTCCTCTGGGAAGGAAACGGGATGTTGACATCTACACTCTAGGATGTCTGGGAAGTGTGCTGTGAATGCAGAACAGGCAGGTTATTAAATCTTAGCTGTGCCTATCAAGTCATGAGCACATCTCGCAGCTTCAGAATTGGTTTGCAGTTTCTCAACTGTGGACACATCCTTGCAATTACACTGGGGCAAGCTGAAGTTGTGGGATGTAGAGACTCCTCTGGCCCTGTGGAGAGAAAAACATCAGAATTAAGAGTCAGAGGAATGGAGGTTCCGCAGGGTTGGGCAGCAGAGCAGGTGAATGGCTCACTCCATCACTCTGGCACCTCCCCCACCCCAGGCAAGAGGCAGATGGGCAGGGCCATGGGCTGCCCCCTCGCCACTTCACAGACACATCTACTATTGATGATAACCTTGGCAGGAAGAAGAAAAATGGGAAAAGAGAAGGAGGACCAGAGAGCAATGCAATCTCAGGAAAGATGCAGAGAAAGGAGGAGACGTTGAAGCATGGGTGTCAGAAAGCAGAGAGACCTCTGGGAAGACATAGAGATGGTGTCAGAGAATGGGAAGATGAGATAGATGCAGGGAGCTGAGAGATCAGGACAGATGGACAGATACAGAGTCAGACAGACAGACAAGGCAACGGGGCAGGAGGGAGACAGAGAAATCCAAGTCCCGGGTGCACACACTGAAGGAGATACAGAAAGACAGGTTGTGGTGACCCAGCAGAGCACAGTGATGGGGAGGGAGATGGAAAGGAGCCAGGCATCAGCAGCAACACACACAGCAGGAAAGGAGGCCAGTCAGTGGGAAAGGAGCTAGGGAAGAGACACGGGAGACCTAGGGAGCACATGCAACTAAGAAAAGGTCAGCTAGGAAAATGGCAGTAAGACCCAGTAAGGCTGTACCGAAGGAGGTAGCCTGGTGGACATTCAGTGGCACAGAAGTTGTTCAAATGTTTCTTAACATAAGAGCGGGCAGCATGCAAGCAAGGCATGGGAGAGGAGTGCAAGAGGCAGGGACCTGCACAGTGATGTTGTTGATGGGCAGTTCCTTGGGGCCCAGCCACAGTCCGTGCAGAAGGGGAGGGGCTAGGAGCAGTGTATATCCCTCGAGCTCTGGCCCAGCCCTCCTCCTCCTTTTATTCTTTCTCCAGAGTCATTAATCTTAGAGGACAGCTTGGTCTTTCCTCTCATATTTGCAAGGGTCAGTTTAAGGGCCTCTGAGGAGATTCAGGCTCAGAATGCCATTTGTCAGCTGGGAGCCTGAAGGTGACACGGACTCAGCCCTTCCTGGCCTTTACCTTACCTCGGGAGGCAAAGCTGTTCTTACCTTCTTTCCTCAGCAGCGTTTCCTTCCATCCTGGTCTTCTTTTTGCACCTAAGCACAGGGTTACTAAAAACAGGAAGTCCAGGCCACCAGGGAAAGTCAGACAGGGAATGTGGCTCCCAGCAAAATCTGGGGAGTCCCTGCACCCTGCCGTTGTTTGCCCTCCCGCAGCCCATCTCTAGCTTGCCTACATGGCAAGCTCTCCCTGGAGGTTTATACAAAGGCAGGGTCCTGGGCTCATACACAGAGCATGGGGTTAATTGTCACGGGGTGAGGTCAAAGCATTGCATTTTAAAACTCTCCACCAGATACCTGACATGGGCAGACAGGGACGGCTTTGCCAGGCCTGATTTCCCTGCATCCTTGTCGTCACTGGGGTCTTAAACGAGCTGCTTCCTCCTTTGAGCAGCCTTCCCAGATGCCTCTCCCTTCAACTTTCTCTAATACCTGGCTCTGTGATGTGAACATGGCTCCTGTGTTTGAACACAGATCCCCAGTAGGTGGCACTGTTTGGGAAAGTTGCGGAGCTTTAAGAGGTGGAGTGGGGGCAGGCCTTCGAGCTTTATAGACTGGCCCACTTCCTGTCCACAGGCTGCTCTCTGTGTGGATGCAGTGTGTTCATCCAGCTTCTTGCTTCTGTCACCATGCTAGTTCTGCCTGATACATCTTCCTGCTATGATGGACTGCCTTTTGCAACTGTAAGCCCTAATACACTCTTGCTCCCTTAAGTGGCGTCTGTCAGGATGGAACAAGGATGCAGCCAGGACACAGTGGTAGGTAGCTATCTGAAACAGCTCTGAGCTAGGCGTGGGAGCACATATTCGAAATCCCAGCACCCAGCAGGAGGAGAAAAAGTGAGACTCCATACCAAAATCAAATCAAACCAAACCAAATGTGCAAACAAAGGAAACAATGATGAGGAATCTAGATTTTCATAGCAAGGACCCATCCACAGGCAGGAGCCCTCCAGCTTGCTGTTAACTACCTATGCTTCCACTTCCTCTCCCAAAAGACTGGGAATAATGTTTCTAGGAATTCCGATGTGGAACCAATGAGCTGGCCAAAGCAACATGCCTAGAAGATTCCACAGCACCCAGTGAACACTTCGTGTGGCCGCTACTCTATCTCGTCTCTTGTTTGTCTCTCCCTTCACTGGAAGCCGCTGTCATCGTTTGAATCTGAAATGGCCCTCCTCTGACTCATGGTGTGAATGTTTTTCCTAAACTGGTGGTGAGATTTGGGGAGGCTGTGGCATCTGTAGAAAGTGGGGCATTGCTGACAGAACTGGGTCGCTAAGGGCAAGCCGTTGGCAGTGATTTCTGCCTTCTGCTTCTCTCTAGTTCTCTCTGTTTCTCCCAGTTTATCATGATAAGAGGAGACTGCTGCATGCTCCTATAGTCATGAACCCTGCCACACCTGGATAATGAGGGACCCTCAGAATCCAGAGCCACCTAAAATCCATCTTCCCTTCAGTTGTGTCTGCCAGGTGTCTTGGTCTCAGTGTCAGTGACAGCAATCAATGCAGCCCCATTAAAATGAAGTTCATCCTCATCACCCCCACTTTACAGATATGGAAATCAAAGCCTGCAAGAATTAATGGCATACACAGAGTCTAGATGTGATCATAGTCTTCGAGACCTCGTGCAGTTCATGTGTATAGGAACAGTAAGTGGGGGACAGTCAACCCACCGAAGGATGTGCTGAAGAGCCCAAGGGAATGCCAGCAAGGGAGACAGGAATCCCACTGAGGGCAAGGGCTGGAGTTTGGGGGGAGTGACACACAGCCAAGAGCAATATAAGTGTCAGCAAGCACAGTAGGGAAGGGTAGGGAGGAGAGGCAGCAGGAAGGGAGCTCTGGGGGGCATCAGAAAGATAGTGGGGTTGGTTTTCTGCCCACAGAGATGGACAACAATCCATGTGCAGTCCACATCTTCTGGTCCTGGGGTCTTGCTCATGGCCTGTGGTTCTGTGTCTGGAGCTCATTGGGTAAGAAGGGTCTTTGATCTGGGTTTTAATCTGGGTTAAAATTCCAGATTCTCAATTCTTAGTCATTAATTCTCAATTCTTAGTCCTAATCTGTGGGACTCTAGGCAGGTCTATCCACCATAGGGCCCCTCTAAAAAATGAAGGTTATGGATTGGTACCCAAAGCCGTGAGACTTCTGGCTAAGCTAGGATAGGGGTACCACTGGCAGCCTGATGGCTTCCATCAGGTGAGTGTTCACCTTTTCTGTAGATGCTACAGGTACCTCCCAGGTGAGATGGGAATCAGGGAGCCAGAAAACATCTTAAAATGATTATTATTGAAGTAGGGGCCACAATCTACAAAGAAGACAAGAAGGATGGAGGGAAGGAAGGAAAGACAGATACCACTCTACCTTCCTGGATCCAAAGGGTGTACCATCATGTGTGATGCTATCAGTGGTCGCACCAGGCAAACCCTAGACAACCCAAAAAGAATGTTACCCTAACAGAGAACCTAAAGGGATATCTTCTTTCAGGCTAGCTACAGTGGCACATACCTATAATTTTGGCACTTGGACAGCAGAGGCAGGAGGATCAGGAATTGAAGTTTATCCTTGCTACATAGCCAGCCTGACCTCCATGAGACCATGTCAAAATCAACAAAAACAAGCAAATAGATAGATAAAATAAAATCTTTCAAAAAAGGAAATAGAAAAATGGATTCAAACTACAACAACACAGCCGAGTTGAGCTTTCGTACAGGATTTCCCGGATGAACAAAAGCCAAGGGCAAGGATGAAACTTTAGCTGATGGGAAGGAGACTTGAACCTCAGGAAAGAGCTAGGCGGATTTGCCCAGCAGTTCTCTTCAGATGCCACTGTTAGCTACTGGTTGCTCCAGTGACTGGCTCAGCTTGGGCTCTGCTCACCTGTGACCATGATCCCAGACAGAGACAGCAGCAGGATTCTGAACAGTAGACATCAGAGACTTCCAAAGGATGCTTGGCTGGATTCTGACCCAGCCATTGCAGGGAGGCATATGCTTGGTGGCACACGACCTAATCTCAGAGAAAGCTTTCTGATAGAAAGATTCATGATAGCTATCCAGGTTGCAGGCACAAGGCCTTAACTTCCAATTCTAAGAGCCTTCAATGCCTGCCTCTTACCTGCCATCCAGCACTGCCCTGGGGCTTTGGTAAGACAGATTTATAGCATATTATCAGCAGATGAATGTCACAGCTGGTTCCTGTGCCTCAGGGGGAAGCAAGGAAGGGCAATTCAGAATGGAGGTGGAAAGGTCCAGGTGATTCTGAGTCTTCCTAGCTTGTGAAGTAGGCAGCCAAGAGATATGGGGTCTGTCTGGGGGTAAGGAAGACCCTGCAGTCATAGGATGCAGATGGTCCAGAGACCTGCAGGACTGGTTATAGCAGCAAAGAAAGTTAGATGTCTGTACCAAAGTGCAGAATTCTGAGCACACCCTTAAAAAAAAACAAAAAAGCAGGGAGCTGGGACTGTCCCTCTTCCAGAAAGGAATGACATGGTGACCCTGGAGCCCAAATGCACACCCTCATCTGCAGGACCCCTAAGGTGATGTCAGAGCACAGACTCTCAGAGGACTGCACCTCACTTGACACTAGGGCTCAGGACATACTTGCTGGAAGCATAGATTCTGCTTTACTTACCCCAGGTTAAAATTGGGGAAATGCTGCTCAAGTATTCAGAAAAAGTTGTAAAAGTGATAGGACAGCTATGACCTAGATTCAACACTTCTTATTTTGTTATGATTGCTCGCTCTTCTATCATCTATCTATCTATCTATCTATC